>PVKN010033536.1:0-12018 GCA_004027915.1 Capromys pilorides
TTACTGGGACTATTGATCCTGACTTTGGTGTGTTTATACACAGCTGTGCACCTAAAAACTGCATTTATTTTCAGATAGGATTGTCTCCAGAGAAAGTACATCAGAATCAATAGATTAGTAAAACTGAAAATGTGCTGTGACCGAATAATCTTTCTTTCCCACAAAATAATCTTACAAATATCATTTGTATCCTCCATTTCCATTTTACCAGTGTTTAAATAGAAAGCAAAATTGACCAAAAAAACCCTGATCAATGGAAACTTAAGGACTTAGATCTTTAGTCTCTTGCTCCTCAGTGGCCATTAAGAGACAACTGAAAGGTCATTTAATGAGTATTTACTGACAAACAAAATACATGACCATGGGTGACTGACATGCCATTTATTTAAAAAGAAAAAATGTCAGCTTTGCTTCAAGAGAACAGTCTACAAAAGTGAGGAAGATTTTGCTAACACTTAAAAGAATGGTAAGGCACACTTTTTAAAAAAGTGTATTTAGCACAGGGTCTACAGGGTCTCCTTCACAGATCAACTTGTAGTGATCTTTCCTGCTTTTCAGCCTTCCAAATTGTGGAATTACTGGCACATGCCACCATGTTTAGTGTCAATCTTTTCCGAGCACTCTAGGGGTGGGATCAGCATGGCAGGACAAGAATTGAACCCCCTGACCCTGTGTCTGTCTAAGCAGGTACTTTAATCTGCTGAGCTATCTTGCCAGCCCTAAGCACATTTCTTAATGTATTTTTAACATATTGTTTTTGACTCTACTAAAATATAAGCTGTTACATGTTTGTATTTCCCTTGTGACTAGTAGTAGTTTTCTTTCAATTAGGTGCCTAACAGTGTGCTACCAACTAAGCTTTCATTATAATCTCACAACTGCTAATGGATGCAGGTCTTTTGGATAGGAAATAGAAAATGTGACTTGTCAGTGAGGTCCTCGGAAAATAGCTGAGAAAATACAACATAAGCACACAAAACAAGCTCCTAGCAATTGCAGAAACAACTATCACCTTGTGAAATAAGGTGATAGTTATAACTATCTAAATTATTTAAGTATACATTTTATTCTTTAAAGTATATATAATAACTCACACTAGTGCTAATAAATAAAATGTGTTAAATAATTATGCATAAATAAGAATGACTTCGTTTCAAAATACCGTTATGAGAATTACAAATTTTCAAACTGCCTAGCATTCATTCCTAGATATTCAAAACTAACCTTGATGGGAGTGAGGTGGTTTAAATGTTGACTCCTTAAAGCATTTTAATATTCCTTGCTCTTATGAATTTCTATTCCCTCAATAATTACATCTGAGAAAAAATAAACATGATCTCAAGTCTTTCTAGATTATAACTCACTGTACTATGGTGAAACCCAATAAAAAGCAGTTTCATTTTTGTACAAATTAAAGTTGCAAAGTAAAATTTTTGTGTTCTTCTTAGAATAATTTTTCAGTTCTTTTCCACATATCATCATACAATAATCAACAAAATATTCTCTTTTCTCCTATAAACAATAAGGAAACAAAAGCTGTTAGTGAGCTATTCTTTCCTAGTGTCAGAGGTGCACCACTAAACTAGGTATGGTGGGTAGACAGAGCTATCCTAATGTAGTGTTTGATGATTTCTCTGATTTAAGTACAACTTGTGAGGTCAACTCCTACATGCCCATAGTTTCTTGGAATTCTTCAGTACGTACAGAATTCCCTCAGCATTCACATTCTAGCACAGCACAGTCTCTTTTAAAGGCATTATCTCTTAGAGGTGCCCCTTTGTTCCCATTCTCATTGCTGAAGAAAGGTGTCAAGTTGTCCCTCCCAGAGAGTAAACTTGTCGAGATGGTTTTCTTCCCAGGTTTTGTGAAGAAAGTTGGAAAATGTCATCTGAGATATGTGAAAGCTTCAATCTGTGAAACCACTGTTTGTATTTAAAACAAATTTAAAATTTAATGAAAAAGTGGATGTGTAAGTTTTACATTTGTAGCAATACACTTTCTACCTTTCATTGACTGTTTTTAGAGTTCAGAGAATAGCCTCATGTGAGAGTAGACTTTACCTTCTGGATATCCTCCAGCCACATACACTTCGCTCAAATGTTCTTTTCACACTGTCTTTGAAAACTTTTTCACGGTTTTGTAAAAACTTAGCACTTTTTTTTTCTTCATATGTAGTTGTAGTATATAATGATTATATTCCTTATATGAAATTGGCACATAATTTTGCAAAACATCTGGGGCTCAATTTATCTGAGAAAGCAGTGTACATTGTGCTAGGCCTGTTAGGATCAGAGCTCAGTGCTCTATTCTTTGTGAAAGCTCTTCTATTGTTTTGTTTTTCCCCTTTGGCTTCAGAAAAGCAGTGAGGTCTCTGTATACATTTGGAGCAACTATGTTAGTACCATAAGCAAATGGTGGCATTGCTGTGAGTTTGGGGCATGGTGAAAATAGAGAAAAATGTAGATAGTTTAAGTATCTAGTGTTCTGATTGCTTATCTTTTTGTACAGGGTGTAATGAAGTTGTTATCTTGATAATTTTAGTTTCCAGGAAAGATGAAGGAAGATTCATTCTTAAATTGCAAAAACAATTCACATCAAGTCTTTTATTAAGGCTAATAGTCTCCATAAATCTTGATAGGCTATTTAGAAGAAATAATGATATGACACAGATAGTATAATGTGGTTGGGTTATGATGAGGATTTAGAGATAAAAAGAAAGGCAGCATTCTTGAAATGCTTTTACACCAAAAAGACACATTTAAACAGTTCAATGATGATATGGAAAGGAAAAATCACTCATTTATATCTAGTGCCAAAGAGAAGTATGATAACAAGCATTGAAATCTCTGAGAAACAGCCCCAGAGGAAATTTCATGTGACGCACTGTAACATAAAGCCAAGAAAAGGCACTGCGGAAAGGTACGATCTTCCACATGTAGATTTGAAGGCATATGTAAAGGTATTTGTATCTTTAAAGACACAACTGGATAGAAATAAAGTTGGTAATGAGATTTTAATTCTAATGTGCATTGAATGCTAATTATACAAATTTACAAATTACCTTGTAGTTTGTATGGTGATCACAAGTTTGAATAAACTGCATGCATTGATCACTAAGAGCTTATAATTTGCAGAGAAATTAAATAACATATTTAGTACACTACGGTAAAAGCTTTTAGGGGAGCAAGTGTCCATGATAATTTAAGAAGGATAGGACTTAGTTCTAGGCAGAAGTGGCCCAGAAATATGTTGGTGAACACCTGTCTTTGAAGCTGAATGTTAAGATACTAGGAGATGCAGAGGGAGTTGGCATCTTGGGAGTTGGCATCTCTATTGCTTTTCTCTCTTTGCTGAGACAAATTACCTGACACCAAAAGTTAAGGAAGGAAAGGTTCATTTGTATCACAGCGTGTAGAGGTTTCAGGCATAATCAGCTGGCTCCAAGGCAGAGTGGCATGGTGAGGGGCAACAGTTCAAAGTAGTAGAAAACAGCAAAGCAGCAAGAGCAAAGAAGAGGGGCAAAATCATAGTGATTCTTCGTGCTATAAAAACAATTTATCTTTTTCCCTTTTCATCTTATAGCATATGGATATATTTCTTTAAACAATTGTTTTTAACCCAGTCATTTTGCAACACAGAAAGAGCAGAAGTAGAACACTGATAAACCAGAACAGATAGCATATCAAGGTAAATAGAATGTTCAAGGGACCAAAAGGGTGTTTTTGATGCTAACAGAATTATTGAACTATTCCATAGGAAACCAGTGCAATTGATTAAATTTGTTAGTTTTTTACTGCTTCTGCACCAAATTAGCTATCACACTGTCCAGTGTGGGTACCTTCTGAAGTCTCTAGAAGAAAAGCCCTTTTCTTTCATCTAGTTCCTTTCCTTCTCCAAATCAAGAAATTACATCACACATCTCTCTTATTCATTACTTCCTCTTTTGTTCATAACTGTTGTGTGTGTGTGTGTGTGTGTGTGTGTGTGTGAATCTCTCCTTTATGATTAATATGCTCCTTGAATAATCTATGGAATTTTCCTCTTTTCGAGATACTTAACTTAGTCCAACTTGTAAAGTTTCTTTCACCAAGTAAGTTCAAATAGATTCTAGGGATTGGGACAAAGACACCATGCATGGGTGTTTTTATTTGGCCTATGATTCTAATCAAAAGCACTTTGACCTAAAATACACATTTTGCTTCATTTCTCTACATCTTGTACACAAAAACAGAAAATGCCTATATGGCTCAATAAATTTGAAGGGATTTAAGGGTTTTAAAGGAAAACCTTTAAAACACTGTTCTCGGGGCTGGGGAGATAGCTCTATGGCACAAGTGCCTGCCGGGCTTGTGCAAGGTCGTGAGTTTGAACCCCAGTCCCACAAAAAATAAATAAATAAATAAAATTAAAATTAAAATTAAAAAAACCACTGTGCTCTCTTTATCTCTAATATAACAAACTAAATACAAGAAGATTTATTTTTCTGGCCTAATTAAATGCAGGGCTTTCATAGTCAACAGAGAAGTACACTGTACCAAAATATCAGTTTGAAAAATTATGGGCTGCTATGAATTTACTTACGTGATTAATATGTACAGTTAAGTTCATGTATAATAGCATCAACTATATGAAAATATTTTTCTTGAAATCATTATAATGTAGGAAATAATATTTAGTAAAGGATGAACAATAAAAATGTGTCAATGTTAAACCAGTTGTAAATTAGTAATGCTACAGAAATTGTTTAAAATATAGACTATCAAAAGATTGCTTTTTTTTTCATTTGTGTATTTGATACAGGGTTTCACTACGCAGATAGCACTCATGGCGATCCTCCTGTTTTCAGCCTCCCAGCACTGGAATTACAGGCATGTGTCTTTACACCCAGACTCTATCACCATCTCAGTATGCACCAGTGGGTGTGGTTGGCATGGCATGCAGGACCGGAGATTGAACCCCCGTCCCTGTGCTTTCCAAAGCAGGTGCTTAGTCCACTGAGCTATTTCACTAGTCCTTAAAGGACTGTTTTTTTTCATGAAGAGTAATTTCCCATAAACATTGTTAAGAATTTCTAGTGCAATTACAGCTCTTAACTACCTATACTCAAAGATACCATACCTAATGCCCTATACTTTGTGAACACTGAATCAGTTACTGTCTTTCTAGGTATGTTTTTTGTTTTGTTTTGTTGTTTTGAATGCATGCTTATCAAAATTAAATTGGGCCGGGGGCTGGGGAGATAGCTCCATGGCATGAGTGCCTGACTGGCAAGTGTGAGGTTGTGAGTTTGAACCCCGGTCTCGCAAAAAAAAAAGAATTGAATTGGGCTAAGCCCGATAGTGCTGCTATAAAGAAACATTTGCATTCTTGAAAATTACTGTGTAATTTCCCATAATAAAAATCTCAGGAGTTGTGGGGAAAGTAAGTTTAGAGGTGTGATACTCAAAATCCTTTCAGTTACATGTAAAAAGAACTCCACTTAGCAAAAGGAAAAAAGAGTTGAAGGAAAAATTTGGAATCAAAGTTTTACAAATGATGATCTAAGTAGATGTTAAAGAGTGGGAAAAAGAATGGGGATTAGAAGAATCTTTATTATATATGGAAACACATTCTCCATGATGAGCATGAGCAAGATGTATGTCCAACATATGTTAAGAAGATAAAGTTAAAAAATAAAGTCCTATAAACATAAGCTAGCTGGTTCAAAAAAACTAAATTCAGTATGGCACTTTGCCTTGAGTTACACCTCAGATTTACTTGGAAATTGTCCTTGAGGAACTGTAGCCTAAGAATTATTGAGAACTGGTGAATAAAAGCTTTCTGAAATCAGTCAGAAAGTAGGAACACCAGATGTGAGCAGGTGCAGCTTATCACACGTCATGAACTGTGGTAACTGATGTGTGTGCGTTATGTCTATCTATGTGTCTCAGTTTATTGGAGAATAGATTTTTGTCTCCAGCTAGCTTTTCTCCCTCGTGAAGTTTTGTACATAAACAAATTTGAAATTGTTATGAAAAATTGTTCCTTTACCTGTAAGTCTCATAGGAAGAAAATTTTATTTTCAAAGCAAACATAGCTTGAATAACTGTGTGTCACTTGAACTGTGAGTTTGGCATGGAGAAATCTATATCCCTCTCTTCTAACATGTAAATTAGAGTATCAGCCTGCTACTAGGAGATCAAGGAATGTCACATCAATAATCCAGAAACACTGACAAAATGCCCTCTTCTCCAATTATTGATATCCTGCTGCTTTCAGTGGCTGGACCTTAACTTGACCTCAGCATCCTTTTGAAGACAACTTTCAGAAAGCCACTGCGAATCATTTGTATCTGACATCAAAAGAAGTAAAACTTTTGTCATCTTGATAAGGTAGAAAGAATATGAGTGTTGACCTTGTTTAGACATGGATTCAGATTTTCCACCTCATTCTCCTTGTAGATATGAGTTTTAATGAGTTACCTCATTTAATGAATTTTTTTCTTTAATTATAAAACAAAGTCAATATTGCCTATTTCTTGTGGTTGCTATGAGAAGAAAGTAAGGCATCTGGATTGTGGACCTCTCTATATGCCTCTCTATCTGCCTTGTGTAGTCTCCTTACTTTCCCTTTGGCCAACAAAGCAGAGAAACAAGTCTAGATTGACCTTCAGGTTGAGGATGCAGAAAGAAATGGAAGCATGTCAGGAACATGAGCCAAAATGAGGAATATTCTTTCAAGGTGCCCTGTGCATGAAGATAGACCAAAGTGACAGAGCATTATCAAGTCACAAACACATGGAATATGGTGCCCTAGTTCCCGTAGCTGTCCTGGGCAAAATACAGATCCACTGCAGCTGTGTTTAACACTTCATATTATCTACCTGGGCAGCAATGATGCTCTACATAGTTGAATCTAAACAAAGTGTACTGGCTGTTTCTCATGGAGGCTGGTATATTTGACATGGTTTTTATAGTGAAGCCAAGTGACAAAGATGGCAATGGCAAATGCCTAATTCTTTTCTTTCTAAAAAGCATTGATTATTCATGACATGAATGCAGGTACACTGGATTGAACCTGAGTGATCACAATCATTTTTAATGATATCAAAAAATTAAATAAAGAAAGCAGGGGAGCTCCTATTTTATTCAAAAAATAATGAGACAGGCATTAAAATAATGTTTTAGAAGGTGCTGATGAAAGGCAATTTACATGTTTCTCTCAGCTAGTAAAATAGAGAACATTTTGAAATTGATTACAATCTGACAAAAAGGTAAGAAGCCTTGCTCTAGAATGTAAGTTGTCCAGCTACAAATTTTGCTATCAAAGGCACCACATTCTAACACTTTAGTATTCTGGTCAGAGTCAGAGACCTATTTCCTTTGTGCTCTAATCTTTAGACAAGAAAATTCATGCCCATAAACATATGCACAATAATAAAGCTGCCCAGGAAAGATGAAATGGAATGTTGGCAGAGCACAGGGTTGTGCCTGCCATGTACATGATGCCTACTGGAACTGCTGGCTGAGGCATTATTTCCATTCAGAAGAGTTGAATACCACTGGGGTTTCACATTGCTAGTACAAAAAAGGAAGGATGAACTGAACTCAAATAAATGCCAGAACTCCATAAGAATATAAAATTATATTATTTCTGCTTGCAATTAATGTTAAGGATGTACAATTTCATGTCAAATTTAACATGGGTTACACAAGGTGCCAGATACATTTTCATTTGGTAAGAACATAATATGAGGAGAAATGGTTATCATTTTTATTATTTTCCTTAGAAAGAGCTGATTTATTATTTCCTTAGAAAGTACAGTTGTCCTAGGCAACTATACTTCATGGAGTAAAGAGCATATTGTATTGTGTTGCTGTTTCTCAGCCTTGCAGAAAAGTTGTCAGTTGTGTATCTGTTGCTGTAGAGAAAATATGTTCTCAACTGTTAAACTTATGGTTTTTTTTTTCCAGAGTGTGAAGTAGAACTACACTCCTTTCTGTGTTTAAAAGCCTTCTCTGGAGGATGAGCATTTTCATAATGAATCTCCAGAAATACATGTTGTGAATATCTCATTAACTGCCTAAGTTTCTCCATTTTCACGTGTCAGTAGCAACAGGTCCAGTGGTAAACAGCAGACAGCCTCCTTGTATGTAAAAGTAGCACTGATGCCCCATGAACTTGACTTCCTGCTGGGAGACCTTCCTTAATGTGGCACTCTTTGGACTACTCGCCTACACCCAGTTGACGTGCCATCTGATCTGCATTGTAGGTAGCACAATCTCTACCAGGAAACTTACTGCCAGCCTCGATAATGGCCTTAGGGATGGAAACTGAAGTTATTATTCTGATTAATTGTTCATGATAAAAATCAAGATTTTAAGCCAAAAGGAAAAAAAATTACAATATTCTTGTTCATGCTGAGTTGTTTTCACTTTAAATTACTATTCAGAAAATGATTTCAGGTTGTTTGCTAAGGTATTATATTTTCAGAATTCATGTTCATAATAAAATACCTGTATATATAGAAACATGCAACTGATGTCAAGTTTATTAAATCATTAATTACATGCTGCCAGGTCTCAAGACAGAATACTGCTTTTGTAGCTTTCTACATTGCACAAATGCACAACACACTTGTACTTGCACTTACTGTGCTAGGACTTGTCTGCATAGTCTAACATATCATCATGGTAGACAATTATTCCTCTGCTAGGAGAAAATGGCCCGCATGACTGCACTAATTAATTCACATCCATGTGCTCCTCTCAACACAGATCCCTTCCAAGGGATCACCATGTCAGAACTAGCTTAGTAGTAGGAACATAGGATGAGCTTTATCAGTTTATTAAAGTCTAATAAAATGATCCCCATGAACTTCCTAGGCTATTGTTTGATGGCACTTGGATTCTGCAGCTGCCTGAGCTTCAGGTTTTCTCTGTGTCCCTTCACTATCTCTCCATGATGTGCTATCACATTTATTTCTGTGCAAATATAGTTCATGAGTTTCACACCCTGTAGTTGCAGTCTGTGTTTCTCTTACACATAAAAGTATACTCATTTTATAATTGATGTCATTCAGTTTTTCTTTGCCTGCATCACGTTTAGAATTGGTTGTATGGGTTTCCTGGTGTTTTCTAATGAATCTGAGTTTCATCTCAGTGACAGATGAGCCTGCTTTTGAGGCTACAGGCAGCTCTCCAAAAACAGAAGAGAGAAAACAAGCCTGAAAGTCCCTTTGCATTCCTACAGTCTGTGGAATATGGCATCCATGCTTGTTTTGTATTTAGAAATATTGAGTTGTATTTTTGTTTATATTATAGAAAACATATATAAACATCCAATAGAGTACTTCATCATGGAAGGCAACTAGTCACTATTGTAAAGTTAATGCAAACTACTCTGCACATTGAAAATATACCTTAGGAATTTTTCTTCTTAAACATATCAAAGACATTTATTCCAAAAGGTAGATTTTTAAAAATATTAACAATTGCTTCATTTTCATGTTTGCTCCTGATTACCTACCTAAAATAAATTATATTTAATCAAGAACTGAAATGATGTAATTTTTTAAAAAAAATATATTTTTTATTTTTTAAAAATGCTTTATTTGTGAAATTCTTTGGATAATTCCACCTTCCCTATATGCCTATGTTCTCTGTCTCTCCCCTTTTATTAAGTAAAATCTCATTTAAAGGTTTCTATTGATTTTGAACACATATACAGGAATGAACAGAATGACTAAAATTACTTATGACCACCTAACATTTCCAGCAAAGCTAACTTATGTAAAATTAGCCTCCATTTTATTAATCAAAAAGGACTGGAGTCTATCCAGTTACTCCATATTCAAGGTCATCTTTGGAAGTAACAGCAAGGGGAGAAGAAGTTGTTATGCCTCTTCTCTAGGATGGGATCCTTGAAAGCAGATGTGATCTTTCTCCTCATCTCTCCATGTCAGCAGAACTTTCCTATTCATGATTAGGTGGAAATATTTGCCTTCCCTATCTTTACCAGGCTCCATAGCCAGTTTAGTTTTGGCTACATATTTTTAACTGGTAGTGATATAAATAAGATATGAGTTCATTACTTTTGGTTATGGTTTGAATCTTAAATGTTTTCTAAGGCCTACCTGTTACATATGTGGCCAAAGCCTAAGGTGCCATAGAGAGGTGGTGGAAGCTGCAGGAGGCAGGTCCCAGCCAAAGTATGGTCACTGTGCTCAAACTCTCACAGAGACATTGGGACTCCAACCCTGTCTTCTCTTCCTTTTGCTTTCTGGCTGGTCAAGGGGAACACCTCCTCTACAGTCAGGATTTGCAGGCTCAAAGTGTGTTGTCACCTGATCCTGGACTAAACTCTTATCTTTCCTTTTCTCCTAAGTTGATTAAGTCAAGTAATCATCACAGCCACCAGAAATCTGATTTATATGCTTTCTTCTGTAAAATAAGTCATCTTTGATTTAATGATGCTGATGCTGCTCCTGGAATGATGGTGCTTTAATATCACCAAAATTAAACTTTGCTCCCTGAAAAGAAAGAAAACAAGACAAAGGGGAGTTTCATCCAGGAAAATTATGTCTTATAAAGCACTCTTTACAGGTGCTTTATATTTTTCTAGTTCGTTTTATATCTGACTGATGGAGCTTGCTAAATGGGATGGTAAGAAATATAATACTTTATTATGAATGATCATGTCTCTAAAACTTCCCATACTAGTGAAGAGGAAAGTGAGCATAGAGGCTGTACCTAATAGTTTGAATCATAGCTGCTAGTTCTCTAAAATTCTTCTCTTAGGAAAAGTTTTTCATGTTTTTCACATTGATGCACCCACCTTATGGATGTTCATTTGGAATTTTTTTCATGTATGAAAATATTGGAATCATTCAGATGATTCAATTATGAAAACCTGGTCTCTAAGTCTGAGGTATTTAGCTGTTTTAATGCAGATTCTTATCTGAAACTTTTCATTTTCCATAGAATTCTGTTTTAATAGCAGTACTTGTTTTAAGTTAGGCATAATTACAGCACCTGTTAATATTGTGTGATCGATCAATCAATTTCACATTGATATTTTCTTTTGGGGCACAAGGATTGAACTAAGGACTTAAGGACTTTGTATTTGCCAGGCAGGCATTTATGCTGCTGAGCTATCTCCTCAGCCCTACACTGATATTCTTTTTTTTCTTTTTGCTGGACCGGGTTTTGAACTCACAACCTGGCACTTGCTAGGCAGTACACTGATATTTTTAATTGTTCTTGAATGAGGTTTTCTTATTTGACAGAACTGCAATTACTTAAGGAGATGAAACCATAGATAATGAGATACATTTTGTATTCTAACAATAACTCTGTGTCTGAAAATTTGTTGTATACTACCTTAGGCCCTTTATGAGCATTTTTTGAAAATATTATGATGTGGGGGGCTGGCGAGATGGTTCAGTGGTCTAAAGTGCCTGCTTAGGAAAGCTCAGGCAACTACAGGGACTGCGGTTCGATCTCCGGCACCACATGCTGCACCAGCCCCACCACCAGGGCAGGCTGAGCCAGCCACAAAATAAATAAAGAAAGAAACAAACAAACAAAACAAACAAACAAATAAATAAATAAAAATTTAAAAAGAAAATATGATGTGGAGATTATTGATATATAATTATAGATTTATATATATATATGCACTTGGAATATAATTGTTTGTCATCTTTCAATTGTTCTAAAAAATTTCTGAGTAGTAAGATTAAAAGAAGAGCAGCTTAGTCTGTCTCACAGTTTCAGAGATTATATCCAAGCAAAAGCAGAAGAAGAGTAACTGCTTACCTTGTAGAAATCAGAAAGCAGAAAACAAGAGAATGCTCACTTTCCATATCAAAGACATTGCTCTTATAGCCATTAAGCTATGAATTCATGAGATTAATCCATTCATGAGGTTGGAATGCTAGGAGTCTAACTGGCTCTCAAATGTTCCTCCCGACCCTGCTCCTAAAGGACCAAATCTTCAACACATGGGCTTTGATGGGGGAACACTTAAAATTAAAAA
>PVKN010033537.1:0-12020 GCA_004027915.1 Capromys pilorides
GCAGCAGAGGCTGGCAAGATAGCTGAGTGGATTAAAGTGCCTGCTTAGGCAAACTTAGGCAAAATCAGGGACCATGGTTTGATCCCTA
Source organism: Capromys pilorides (assembly GCA_004027915.1). NCBI lineage: Eukaryota > Metazoa > Chordata > Mammalia > Rodentia > Capromyidae > Capromys > Capromys pilorides. Next base: position 89 of record PVKN010033537.1, read on the forward strand.
GCACCACACACTGTGCCAGTTCTACCCCCAGGGCAGGCTAAGCCTGCCACAGAGTCAGATGTGGTGGTACATGCTTGCAATCCCAGTGCTGGGGAGGCCGAAAACAGGAGGATCACTATGAGTCTGAGCTGTAACAACCAAATACACACACACATACACACACACACACACACACACACACACACACACACACAGAGAGAGAGAGAGAGAAACAGAGATGAAAAGAAAAAAGAAAGAAAAAAAGAAAAGAGAGAAAGAAAGAAAGAAAGAAAGAAAGAAAGAAAGAAAGAAAGAAAGAAAGAAGCAGCAACAACAAAAGTTCTGCCTGGCCCATGCAAGGTGATTAATAACAGACTACCAAGGTGGGGTAATAACATCATCTGCCCAGTCTGCAGTCCTCTCAGCAGTCTGGTATGACTGGTAAAGGAGCTAGATGCCTCCTGGGAAATAACTATGGGTCATAGAAAGTTAAGAAAAGTGGAATCCACCCCTGGCACCTATGCTCACCATTGATTTCCTCACTGAAAAACTCACACCATCTAGGGGGGCTTATCATGCTGTTTTGGATCTTGTCAATGCCTTTTCAGTATTCCCTGAGCTGTGGAGCCCCAGGGCCAGTCTGCATAAACCTGGAGCAGATGACACTGGACCTTCTGAGTGCTCTCTTAAGCCACCTGCAGTCCATCATTTGCTTTGGGATGGCGACCAGGGACCTCGCCCTGCTGTTACCTTGCTTGACTACTGTGGAAATGTTTATCGTGTAGATGATAACATGCTAACTGTTGAGTGTCTTACAGGCTTAGAGAAAGTTTAAGAATGTACAAGGACGCATGAAAGATCAAAGATAAGAGGCATTAATGCTCACGAGGTCTTCAGTCCCTCTCCTCTGTAGCCCCATAATCTCCTTGAACAGAAAATTTGGGAAATCACTGAGTTATAGGATGTTATAGCACAGGTTCTCTTATGTCCTGAGTCCCCATTGACCTTGAAGGGCTAGGGCCAAAATGTTGGCTATTCCTGAAGCCCTTCTTTTTCTTCAATTTTTGGTCTATAAACTTATATTCTTAACCTTCCAGAAGAAAAACTTAGTGATACTATTACTCTATAACATAGGTATGGTGTACCTAAGGAGAGTCACCTAGAGAGAAAATATTCTCTCGAGCTTTCACAGAGAGCAAATTGGTCAAGCAATGGCCATGACTCATCCAGATAGCTGACACTGACAACAGTTCTGCAAAGCACTGTACATGGTTTCAAAGTAAATCCTGCGGGGATTTGACTGTACCTTGGGAGATACAAAAGTTCCATGTTTTGTTATACAGGTTTTGCTTTAACTTGCCCTTAACCACCCAGCAGAAAAGTTTAACCACGAGGCAAAAAATGTAAATCTAAATTAGTATGCTGAACTGTAAAAGGCTTAAATCAATAGCTTCCATCATTGCCAGTGTTGTCAATAACCTACTGCAATTGTGCAACATTGGATTATGTATACAACTTTCTCTTACTTCAGAGAAGAAATTTTTTTGCACCAATAATGATTAGAAAAATTGTCACATCTACACCCTGTGCTCTGTATAACACCTGGGAGGACAACAATATGCATTGTGTCAAATACTGGAAATATACTACTAACGTGTTTTGAAACTGTCACATTGTTATTTCTTATTAAATGCAATAAAAAATGTTCGGGGGACTTTGGGTAGGTGAGACATGCATAACACCTTAGACAGTCACTGAGGGAGTTTTGCAGCAGCCTGTACCAATGCAAAATAACTGTAGGTATTTCTGGGGCTCTTGGTGGGCACTGGCTCACCTTTACCCTCTAGGGTGCTCACGTGCCCGCCCCTTACACAACCTGATAAAATCAGGGCCCATGTGGGAGTGGGCCAAAAGAAGTCAGAAGCTCTTGAACAAGCAAATATATTCATGAAGCCAAACAGCTCTGGGCTCCAGGACCCCAACACCCACTTGTTCTAGTTTCCAGGAGCCGGAAGGCCACTGTTGAGGGCTCTGTTCAAAACAACCTGACAGACAACGTTAGCTAAGATTCTGGTCCAGATCATGGGCAGGGTAAAGCCTGCCTGGTATAGGGCACTAGGGCACCAACTGTGGGTGGCACATAAAGCCCTGCAGGAGGTGAACTCCATCACCTCAACTGCTTCAGTAAAAGCAACATAAGGAATGAAGGGCTCGGTTCAAGCAAGGTCTTTTGGGCAAGCCCCTTACTGGGATCACACGAGGTCAGACCTTACAAAATGGCACATAGCCTTAAGGCAGCATGGAGCCCTACCTTCCAGCCTTGTGACAAGCACTGTAAAAGCCAACTCAGAGCCACCACAAGCTGCTAAATCACCCCCCATGATTAAACTAATAGCTGAGCCCAAAGAGGTGCTGGAAGGGACACTGCCATCCTAGAAGGTGCTGGGGATCCTGATGGCACCAGCTGGGCACAAAGCAGGAGCAGGAGGCTACAGCTATGAGTAGTATGGAGGTGGTGACTCCCAAGAAGTGCCACCATCTCGCTGTACTGCTGCTGGACTGTCTCTAGAGTGGGAACAGAGGCACCCTCAGGGGACTACCAAGACAACAGGTTATGGAGGGAGGTGTCTAAAGCATGGGAAATAAATCAGTCACAGCCTACTGTCTCCTAGGTAACCAAGAAGCTAATGCCTTCATGAAAGTGTGGACCCTCTGTCCCCACATGCCTAGAGAAGCCACCCACTGGGAGCATGTAAAGCCTGGCCAACCTGAATCAAAGGAGAGCAAAGACAGCAGATATTCTCATAAAGTGCTCCAGGGGTGCCGGCCCTGCACCTGGCTACAACCTCAAAGGACAGATGTCCTGAATGAGTCCCCGAGTTGACATGGCCAGTAGAGGATTGGCAGCATATGACATCAGGCCTGTGCCTGTGCATGAAAGCTACACACTCACCTGAGCAGTCCCTGCCATAGGCCTCCTTCAGGCCTTCCACTGTGCATGGACAACTGGGGAGATGACTGGGAGAGCCTCTCTCCAGCTTGGTGTGACAGATGGATGGACGGAAGCCACTGAGAGCTGGCAGTGACATGTGGCACTCATTTCATGAACACAATGTGCAAGTTGGCCTGAGAACCATCAAATACAACACCATAATCTGCCTTACAACCCCACAGGGGCTGGCTTGAGTGAAAAGATACATGGTTTAAAAAAAGCCACCCTGCATGATCAGAAAATTTTCTCTACTAACATACTCTAAGAATGATCCCTGAAGGCCACCCTGTCTGGATAAGAAAAAGTGCTTCCAGAAGCCTGAAGGCTGTTGGACAGAAACTTCAATGCTGGACGGGCTACCTGGCTATAGCTGTTGGCCAAGAAGCCTCCTAATGTCCCCTATAGCATACGGGTTAATGCTAGTGCAGTTGGTCACACACTAGAACTGGATGGGATGTCCTGATTGCCAAAGACACCACATATGCTTTGGTCTAGGACATGAAGAAATCAGGCTGGTGCTAAGCTGGAAGCTTCCTCCGTGTTGGAGAGCATTAGCAGTACCAGAGGGAGAGAACTGCTGGGAGAGAATGGTTAGCACTGACCCCATGCAGCAATGTGCCACATGTTCTACAGCACCAGCATGCCAGCCAGGACACGCCTAGTGGGTGCAGCATGAATAATCTGGACCTTCATGTGTTGCTGTTTCCTCGCTAAGCTGAAGAAACTTGATGGGGACGTGCAGTTGAGATCAGGCCTGGCTGTAAGTCAATGAGGGAACCCGGAAATAAGTCCTAGCCTGTGCACACTGGCTGCTGGTGGTGTGGGTCTGAGTCAGTCTCGCTGCTGCTCTCTGTGCTGTTGCTGTGCTGTAACTACCTTGATGCTCAGGGGGAAGAGAGGAGAGGACATCTGCTCGGAGGCTCAGGCAACACCACAGAGGATGGGCTGGAACAAATCTAAGAGCAGAGGAAGGGGCAGAGTGTCCTGAGAATATGCCTGACCTCTGGCCAAAGTGTCTCCACCTTGTCACGTGCTCCTCTTTAGTTATCCAGAGGCACAGGTGCCAGACCATGAACCAAGGTCAGCCATCACCTTGGCCAGACAGTGCCCGCTGAGGCTGGTGGAGTTTCCTGGTAAGAAGGGGATAGGAACAGAGCACACACAACTTGCCCCAACTTATTGTGTGTGTGTGTGTCCATGTGCATGCGCGTGTGCATGTGCACTTTGGATCTCACTTTTGCTGTTTTAATTAGAGCCCTATAAAACAAATAACCTAGGATGGGGGCTCATCCACCTCGACAGACTCTGGTAAGTCCCCACTGCTCTGTCAGCGACTCCGAAGATCGTTTGCTCACCATGATGGGCTGGTCCAAGTCACTCTTTGGATTATTAGCCCTATCTTACATTGAAGCAGGTGTTTCTTCAGGAAATTTATGCAAAGGCAGGGCTCACGGCACTCTTATTCTGCTTTCTTTGGCTCTGCCTGCAAGTTCTCATCTATAAGCTAAAGTTTGCTGAATAAACTACATTTATACTGAGTCTGCAGACTATTTGACCCTTGCTGATTGTGACTGCGGGGAGATGGAAGGTTGCAACCAGAACCCAAAGTAATCTTGGACTGTTTTAGCCCCCCTCCCCCACTTTCTGAGACAGGATCTTGTGTAGCTCAAGTTGGCCTTGAACTCGCAGTGTGGACCAGGTTGGCTTCAAACTCATTGTAATGCTCCTGCCTCAGCCTCCTGAGAGCTGGGACCACTGGTGCATGCCACCACACCCAGCTTTTCAGTTCTTTTGAATAGAACTGGTCTACCTCTATATCTTCTCTCACATCCACCTGACTATTAGATAGAAGTCTTGAAATTACATGGCTGATCCTGACAGACTTCTGTCTTCTGCCAATCCTAAAAGCTGAGACTGTGGTAACATTTGAACCCTATAGTGGAGACCCACCTCCTCCTCTCCCAGTCTGCCTCCAGAATCCATCGATGTGTTTCGTAAATATGCTGACTCATGGTTTTATTTTGTTTTGTGACCTGAATCCTTGTTCACAGGCAGTGGTCACTCAGATTGAGTTCAGAGTAAGCTATTTCTTCTTTACTCTCTCTCTCTCTCTCTCTCTCTCTCTCTCTCTCTCTCTCTCTCTCCTTCTTTCTTCTTTTATTGAGACAAGGTCTTGCTGTGCAGCTTGGGCTCACAATGAGCTCACTTTATAGCCCAAGGTAGTCTTGAACTTACAATGATCCTCCTGCTTCAGTGTTGGATTACAGGCATGCATTCCACACCCGGCCTTTGGTTCTTATTTCCTTTAAAGCAGTTATTTCATGTTGACACAGCCCATTTTCCTTTGTGTGCTTGTCAATCTCTGAGGCTGATCCGCCACTTGCTACTTAAATTTAACTGTCATCTTAGGCAAGTGATTGCCACAGTAATTTCATGTAAATATGACTCATACCATGTTTGTGCTCTCGTTTTTGTCTCTTTATTTCCCAATGTTTCACTTCTCATCCTGGGCTTATTCATTCACTAACTGTATTCATTCACTAATTCTAGCTTCAGACTTTGTATATTTTTACTACAAATATTCAATTTCACCAAATGTCCTTTCCTATAACCTAAATGATCTTTAGTACCTCCAACACCGAAACCAAGGAGATGTAATGTGAATGGCTGCTCCTCACCCCCTATTTCTTTAGGCAGAAGAAAACCTAAAATACTAATTAAAGAAGAAAAGGAACTAATGGTCTCACGTGATACTTTCTACACTGCACACCTGCTTCAGCCCAGCGCGTCTGATACACAACCGTGTGATACACTGCCTGCCATTTAAAAGTAAAAAGTAAATGAAAATAGTAAGGAAAACGGAGATTTACCCTTCTGTGACTCAGAATCTTGTTTTTGTTAAATGAGCTTGAGAAAAACAGCCTGATGTTTCCCACACCTTCTGCAGCTATTTTTTAATATTTATATTGGCCGTGGGTGGTTTATGAAAATGCCTTGGCTTTGAGGGAGACATCTGTTGACCAGGGCTCAGGCCCAGAAGGTCGTATGAGTCATCAATGGAAGAATAAAGATGCTCTAAAACCTCTGATGCTAAGTTTCTTATTTTGATTATTCAAAATACCTTACACCTAGAAGTGATGGAAAAAACCTTGTGTCTAAATTTTGGCTTGTAATTGACACAAATTCTATTTCAGCCCAAAGCCCACTTTACCTTGGGGATAAACAAGGTCCTTACTTAGGAAAAGCTTTAGACTATTGCAAAGTAATTACATCTCTTCATTTTTTAAAATTTCCAATGCACTATTGCTAAAAAATTCAACATATCACTAAATTAAATGGGAAGAACCTGGTACCCATTCTAGTTGAAGTGGGAACAAATGCAAAATGTGATTCCTTCACATCCCTTTCCCTGTCCATGGCAGAAGTTAATTATTGTCTATCCTTTCACTAAGATAATTATAAGCATGGAATCTACTTGTTGGCTTTTAACAATAGTAAAATATATCATAAGCAGTAGCAAATGCTGAATGCAACAGTTTTATACAAGGAAGAAATAATTCTTCTGATTTTTCTCTCTGTATCACATTTGGTGCACAGATAGTGCAGATGGCATCTGTACCCCAACTCAGCTGAAACAGCTTCCTGCCCACATGTCTCTTCCCTCCCACAGCTCTGCATAGGAAGAGCTGCCATTCACGCATTGACTTTTCTCAGCAGTAAATAACAGCTTCCGGGGGTGATGAACCAATGGACCCATAGGAGAGATGAGTGAGGAGAACACTTCTCAGAGTGTGAGCAGAGACACACATGTGGGGTGAGGGCAGTCAGACCTGGTGGTGAACACAGAGCAAGGACCAGGGCCTGAGGCTGATGTCAGTCTGTGGGAAGGGACATGGAGGCTGGGGCTCTCTGATGGTCTCTCATGAAGTTCTCTGATTACTTAGAATATTTTAGCCCAATCTTCCACTTTCTGATTTCGCCAGCTACAGTTGACTATTCAAAGTAATCCTTCTTTCAGTTATTAAACAATTAAACCATACGCACTACTTCATCTTTAAAACCCACTTAAAATGTATCTAACAAGAAATAATCAATGGAGAAATAAACAAATAGCTGGAAGGAAGAAAAGGAGAAACAGAATTCATTCCCAAGACTGGAGTTCTTCAAAACTGGCCTTGTAGCCCCATTACAGTTGCCCCAGAAGGCCTTATGCGTGAGATTTTGAGTTTTGTATTTTATGGTTCATAACTAGATGTTTCCCAAAGCTTCATGTACTCATGCATGGGGCTTTTGGCAAATGACTGGGCTATGGCTCTGTGACCCTGGATCAGTCAGGCTGTAGCCCTGTGGGGCAAGGTGGGTGTGCCCCACTGGGCTGTGTTCATCCTTTCCTCTCCTTTGATGCTGCTTCTTGCCTGCCATACCATGAATTGCTTCTCCCTGCCAGGCCCTTCTGCCAGGCCCTTCTGCCATGCCACCCTGCCTTGGATCCAGCAGACTATGGACTGAAACCTCTACAAACTGTGAACCAAAATAGACCTCCCTTAATGTGTGGGTGTTGAGTGTTTTATCCCAGCAACGAGAAAGTAACTAAGACACTGTGCAAATATTGTTTTCTAGGTGTGTGCTAAGCGGGGTGGGGGACTGAAAAAACAGTCTTTCTGGCCTCAAGTATCAAATTAAATATAGAACTCTACTTTGAAAGCCTTTGATAGAGCTGGGTGTGGTGGTGCATGCCTGTAATTCCAACTCTGGAGGCTGAGGCAAAAGAATAGTTGCAAGATCCAGGCTGGCCTAGGCCATTTAGTCAGTCCTAGGCCACCATGAACTACACACAAGACGTTATTTAAAAGAAAATATAGAAAAAGAAAAAAGAACCCTAGGTAAATAAGCATAATAACTACAGAACAATAGTTTTAACAGGAAACCGAGCTGTAAAAGGCAAGCAAGCCACAAAGCCCCGAAGGCTAGAATATTCAGAAGCGCTTAGACTATCTTGGACAGAACCTATTCTTTTCATCTGAGAAATATGCACCCCCAAGTTGACTGAGCTGAGCGCTGGACAGAGTGGTGCAGCTCTGGCGAGCTCCTGGTGCATCGACACTGGTGAGGCTGCCCTGGCCTTCAGCAGAATTTTTATCCCAAGTATTGCCACCAGAACACTCGACATTTCCTGAGTGTGGTAATGACTGTGGTCCCTCTGCTTTGGGCCTGCCCACCTTGAATCAGGACAAAGGGGATTACAGACATGTCAGCCCGGGACGGGCCGGGGGGGCCAGGGCCTGCCCTTCCCTCTCATTCCTTCTTTCAGGAGAGGCTTTGTGAAGTTGATGGCAGCAATGTGTGGGCACTGCTACTTCTTCCCCATCCCTTCCAAAGTGCCTGGCTCGCCACAATCCTAGATGAATGGTTAAGAGAGAAGGATGCTTACACCCAGGTATCCCAATGGATGAGCAGCTCAGGACGTTATGGTCCTGGATGGTGGGAGCACGCAGAACAGAGAAACGTGGACCAGGCCTTCTCTCCATCCCACGCCTGCTCACCCGGACCACTCCAGAGTTGGCCATGGGCCTACCCACCCCTCATTCCATCACTGCAGATGGTTTGTTTATTCAGCGAGAGTACTTAAAACAGACCCCACCTGCCTGCCATCCCTGCTTCGAGTCTCTCTAAGACTTCCCACTAGAAGTTCTCTACAGAATGGGGCCTCCCTGATCCCCTGGCAGTGTTCTGAGCTGCCTCGGTGTTTTTTTGGTCCAAGTTTAAGGTGCCCTCAGTTTCAGGGACACTGCTCTTCTGAGGTAGATGTGACTATGCACCCCGCACGTACACCTCCAATGACACGCGGATGCTCTGTGGCAGGCTGCCCACACATTGGGTGCCCCTGTCCCCTCAGCGGCAGCTGGCCAGCACTGCTCTGCTAGCCTGCTCGTGTTTACTCAGTGGGTAATAAAGCCATTCATTCCACCTACTTTTGACTGGGCTGCATTCTACTCTATAACTTGGTATGTGAGCTTCTCAGAAGTAGGCAGGATATGGAGCAGAGCTGGTAAACAGCAATTAAGCAATGCCTAAGTTATAAAATAGGAAAAATCAAGGTGCCAGTTAAAAAGCCTAGCTGGCTGCGGCCCAACTCACAGCCAGATACCGAGTGACCCGGCCTCTCTGGATGCTCACCCAGGCTCTCTTGTTTTCCTTTCCTGTGTTTTAATTGAAAAATTATCTTCATATTTCTATTAATATTCATGTACTGAGGATTATCCCAGGGGCACTTTATCACTGGGCCTCATCTCCAGCACCTCCTGCCTCTTTTTGCTTTTGCTTTTTGAGATATGTACTAGACATGTAGTTCAGGATGACCTTGAACTCACTGCATAGCCCAGGCTGGCCTCCAAAGCATGACGATTCTCCTGTCTCAGCTTCTGAGTGCTAGGATGACGGCCACATGTTATCACTCTGGACCTCCCCCAGCCATTTTTATTTTGGGACAGTATCTCACTAAATTGCCCAAGCTAGTCTCAAACTTTTATCCTCCTGCCTCAGCCTTTAAAGTAGCTAGGATTATAGATATGTGCAACTTTAGCCAGCTGGTATACATTTTTTTAAAACAAGTCTCTTGAACTGTTCTGTGTTTATGTGTTGTACATATGCTCACATAAGCATTACATAGATTTTATGGTGGAAGTTAGGGAGGAGTTGGAACTCCATGAATACTCCTTTTATTGGAAATTGGCTAAGGTGGCCAAAGATTTGTTCTATCAGAGGTCACCTATATTAATGAGCTTTCTCATGAGATAGCTCAGTGGACTTAGCCCCTGCTTAGGCAGGCTCATGAACTGAGGCTTAATTCCTGGCACCACATGCTGCCCCAGCCCTGCTCCTGGGTGCCAAGTCCTGACTTGGTGGTGTATGCCTATAATCCCAGTGCTGGAGAGGCTAAAAACAGGAGGATCACTGTGTAGCTGTGTAGGCTATGTAGTGAGTTTAATACATTAAAATACACACACACATACACATATGCACGTGTACACACATACACACACACACACACACACACACACACACACACACACACCATGCTGCTGATGTATGTGCTTGAAAGATAAATCTGCTAGTGTCTCAAGGGGCTCTAGAGTGTCAAGTGCAAGACCCTAACCCAGTTTTGTTTTCTTTTTCTGGAGACAAGAGTCTTACTAGCCCTGGCTGGCCTTGAACTCATGATGATCCCCCAGCCTCAGCTTCTGGATGTTCTGGGATTATAATTATCTTGTGGGAATAGGCCAGGGACGTGTGTGAAGATGTAGCCGCTTGCTGCCTAGTGAGCACTGAGCGGGCTCAGAGGGCAAGCTTTGCTTACACGCAGCTGGTCAGAGAGAGCTCAGAGGAACACAGCAACAATAGCATGACTAGTTTCAGTGAATAAATACAAGAGGTGATAGCGTTGTCAAAAGTGCTGAAAGTGAAGTGAAGAAGTCAGACATGTCCAAAGAAAGCCAACAAAAGAAATGTTGATTTACCAGTCAACTTAAAGCAGCTGAAACTTTTTAACCAACTTAAACTTTTTTTTCCACAAGGGGGAAGAAAAGTGGGATGTATATGAGGCAGATAAAAAGACTTTTCCTAATTCACAGAAATCAACTGCAATAATGTCTAAAAGTTATTTGTCAGAGATCTGAAGCACATTTACTTAGCTAGTCACTCACTCACCAGGTCATCTTGTTAAGGACTAAGGGTTTCAGATAAGTCCTATCATTTAAAGCTCAAGGAGACAGTCTGGCCTGTTACATAATTTGACTGAATTAGTAATCACCCAGGGACACTCAACATCCTGAAGACGGGAGGATTACGAATTCTGTTTGGCTGGCATACTCGTAGGCTTGGGGACCGTTTCTGATGCTGGCTGCCTTCCATTCCCACAGTTCTGGACCAAGACCAGTGGCCCCACTGGGTGAATGTGGCACCTCACAGAAGGGCGGAGAAGATCCTGGGGCCGAGCTCTGCTCACAGCGCGTGAATGATATTTTTTTTTCTGAAGAATGAATGAACAAGCATCGAGCAGACAACATTTCTTATTTTCTGTGTCATTTGGAAAAAAGATGCAAACTGTTCTTCTTACACACAAGCTGTGCACAATATCACTCAACCAGTCATGGTCCAGGCAGGTTTAGTTACACCCCTGAGGGACAGAAGGTGTCGGGTGATGTTCAGATTCTATATGGAGCCAATGATTCAAGCAAGGGAAAAGAAATGAGGAAATTTCGAATTCTAGCTATGGGTAGAAGATGATATATTGAAGGAGAATTTCAGAGCAGCCAGGCTTCTTGGTCAGTGAACTATGAAAAGTTCCCAACACACTGTGTGCTTTGTCTGCTTCATTCTGATTCTCAGTAGGAAGACGCAGATTCTAGGACAAAGGCAAGGTGGACTAAGAGGCTACTTTTGCTCACCCCACCTCCCTGCTTGAGACCAGTCCCATCCTGACCCACTCAATCTGGAACTCAGGCTGGCACAGAGGAAGCAGAGGCCTACAACCAGGGTTCTCACAGGAGGGGCTATTCTTACCTCTGAGGCGTGGGGAACCACAACCCTCCAATAGTCAGAAGTGTGAAGTCTGAGGTCTAGCAATAATTACCATTTTTTCCCCTTTAAAAAATACTTTGTCTGCTGATTGGAGCCTAGATGGTACTATGAAGGCCTAATGCTATGTTTTCTACAGACAGATCTACTTCTCCCCAGAAAGGATGGCTATCATCAAGAAGCGCCCACTAACAAATGCTGGAGGGGCTGGGGGGAAAACGGAACCTTTCTCCACTGTTGGTGGGAGTATAGACTGGTACCTCCACTATGGAAGTCAGTGTGGAGATTCCTCAAAAAACTAGGATTAGAGGCTACATTCAACCCAGCTATTCCCTTCCTGCTTTTTTTTTTTTTTTCAAAAAACCTGAAACATCACACCACAGT
>PVKN010033538.1:0-12018 GCA_004027915.1 Capromys pilorides
AGCTGTGCTTGGATATTGCTCTAGTTTTCTTTCCTTCTTTTTATGTTCTGATTTTTTTTAATTATTCAAACTTTTCTATTGTACTAACTTATTGTTAGAGAATATTATTCTGAGTTAAACTGAAATTTGCATTTCCATAATTTTTAGATTTATGTTTGTTATTTACTCAGTTATATGTTGGATTAATCATAGCACCATTAAGCTATTTTTAGAAAGCATATCAGAGCTGTTTTCATGATGTACAGCTCAATTTTATGTTCAAAATTTAAATATATACCATTAAAACATATGTAATCCAAAGTTTCCTCATTGGTTGACAAATCAATCTTGTTATATTCTCTGCTTCCTAGTAAATTGATAATTTGCTGGTCAGCTAATTGAAGGTTCCTATGGCCTGCTCTAGGATATTCTTTATTATATTTTATTTTTTAACTATAAAGTTTTTTTTTTAACAATATTTAGTACAGGGCCTACAGGGTCCTACTACACAGATCAAACTCTGTGTAGTGATCCTCCTGTTTTTCAGCTTCCCAAGCACTGGAGTTACAGTCATGCACCACCATGCCTGATCTCAATTGCTGTCTCAACACATCTCAGGGGCAGGGCCAGCACAGCACAGCAGGGAACTAGGCCTGGTCTCTGTGTTTGCCTAAGCAGGTGCTTTAATCCACTGAACTATATGGCCAGCTCTTAGGTTATTCTTGTAGTTAGAAGGTGATAAGCACATGAACATGAGAATTTCATATGATTATAGAAATAGCTATAATTTATCTTTTGTTGTAGAAAAGATATTTGAGGAAATTTTATTCCCTTTTAGAACATTAAGATTTCCTTTTGGAAACAATAATATAACTGATGTCATTGTAACCACTCAGCTGAAGTGAATTTTCTCAAGTTAGAATCCCGTTTTGGCATAAGAATACATGATATTTCTATTTAGCATTTCTTGTCCTTTTACTGTGCCACCTGCAGAGTCTTAAACAAATAGAATTATGAAAATGTATTACCATGATGAGGTTACTGCAGCAAAGATTCTTAACTGATATACCAGTTATTACTCCTTTATGAGATGTTGAAGGAAAGGTTAAGTTCAAGCATACATTTAAAACTTTGTTTTAATGTGCTCCCTGTGGACTGTATCACAAGCACAGTCTTTATACTGTAACTCTGTGACTTATTTGTTTCACTTTGGTTGGGGATGCACTCGACTTGTTTTGTCTAAAAAATGCCAGACAAGCAAACACTTCATTTTTCTTTCCAAAGAGGTATGGTTGTGAACCTGTAAGCTTAAGCATCCAACCAGTGAAAACTTTAATTGTTGATAGTACTACATTCAAACCTTAGTCACTAACAAGCTTTGCTAACTGGGTAAGTCTTTTCTGGCCTCAGTTTTCTTATTTGAGGCACCAGAGGATTGGAGGAGAGCATCTCCCTAGAATTACACCTCTATGTTGTCCTCAGATAAACAAGTAGGTAGTCTTGCATAATAATTTAACTGCCTGTACATAGATGTGAATGTTTAAGCTAAATCCAATTATATTTTTGGTACTGGGAATTGAATGCAGGCCCTTGCAGTTGTCTGGCAGACACTGTTACTGAGCTATATCCCTGGTCCTAAATGCAATTTAAAAACTGAAATTAAGTGGAAGCTGATTACTCATCATTATTTAAATTCACTGTTCTGGTTTTCAGTCCTTTTATACATGTTGTTTTGAGTTTTATTATAACTTTGTTTTTTTGCTAGAGATATATTTTCTTTATTTTAAAAGTCATCTTACCAGTGATGTCTTTATAAATCTAGATTTATGGCAGAAATGCACAGATTTTTACAAAGAAAGTAATAATCTGAAAAGGAGAAAGTTTAAAATAACCATGGATCAAACAGACACTATATATAGTTTTGATTTGTATTGAGTCTACTATGGGAGTTCATAGCTTATTATATCTATTAACCACATGTTCTCAATGTTCAATGTAAGAAGTACATCAAAAAGGAAGGAAAGATGAATGAAAGGTAGGTAAGGTATCTGGGTAAAAATAACAGGCATGGTTTAGAAATAAACATGAAAGGGAATAAAAGGCAATTTCTGGTCTTTGGTAAGATACCTGCCCTTGGCTCACACCCCCTGCTACTACCTAGATGTTCTTCTATACAGTGTTGTCACTTTGCCTGAGGACACAAATGAGTTTGGGATTAATCTGAAGGGAACAATTCAAATGGGACATGTCTATTTTCTGTTTGACTAGAATTTTGCACTTGATCTTAGCCAAAAGGCTGAGAAGCGATTGACTAGAATTTTAAAAATAAAGAAAACTTGTTTTTTTTAGACTTTTGATGCCTTTCTATCTCTCCTACACAGATGCAGTTCTGGACATAATTTCAAAATGCTATAATGCTTAACAGAGGAGAATGTGGAATTTCCCATGGCTTGCACTTTCCTTAGGAAAATGGGACTACATTTTGTGGTCCAAATCTCATGCCTCAGTATTTTAATCACTATAATTCTCCTGTTTTAACTTGTGAATCTTGTTTTGATTTGTTAATGAAGCCCAAGGCTGAGAGAGCATCCCAATCTTTCTTGTGCAATACCAGTAGTTTTCCAAGGTGTTTGCTACTAAAACAATTTAGAGTACTAATGTAACTTATTAGATAAACAATGAAATTATCCATTTAAAATTCTGATGTAGATGTGACCTTAAAACCTAAGTACATAATCAATCTATTTTTCAAACATTATTGATTGTCCATTATCTACTAAGGGCTATGTTAGCTACATCTGCCTCATATTTTCTGTTGCCTGATAAAAACAAATACAATTATGGATAATGGATTCATTTCTAGTCACTCCAAAGACTGAGCCTTTGCTATATGCTCTCAGCTCATAGAAAGGTCTTACATATGGATCCTTGACTGTGATTCCAGGTGTTCTTTACCTAATCAGGACTGAATGAACCTACCATCTTGTTACACGTACACTAGGGCTGTGTATTACATATCATTTCCTACAATTATTCACTGCATCTAGGAATATTTCCATAACTATTTAAAACTGCAAATTTATTTTAAAAGGTTTCTTGGTCACATGGAAGCTTGCACATATTGAATTCGTATACACATTTTAGTTCCTCCAGAAAAGACCAATATTTTAGCATCTGAGGAATGCAGGAACCTTTTGAAGAATGGCAAGTAGGAAGAATTAGGTTGGAAATGCAGATAGAAACAGAAGCAGATTCTAAAAGTTTAATGGACTTAAATTAACCACACAGTATGGAGAATGTAGATGTGAAGGTCCAAATTAGAAGGTATATTTTCTTAACTTCATAAGGATGTTCCACAGAAGCCAAAACCAAGTAGAGTAAATTGGCAGTTGAATGTTGAACTCTGAGATGGAGGTGGGGTGAGATCAGCATAGAGTTCTAATTAGGATAGATTTTATGACTCAATTTGGTGACAGATTATACATAATTTATGAAGCCAGGAACAAGGACACAAAACCAGTCATGTCCTGACATTTACTTAAATGCTTGCCATTTTCAGATTATTAATTTCAGTTATTGATAATGACCTTTTAATTTGTTTATTGTGTTTGGCTTTACAAAGCCATTTGCCATTGATTTCCTCAGTTGTGATTTATAAACCCTTATGAGAGGCAGAGTAATTATTATTCATTCCAATTTATATGTAAAGAAGCAGTTGTACCATGTTTAACTGACTTTTTCTAGATCAGACTCCTAGAAAGTGGTATAATTCCCATTTACTGAGAATCAGGCTCCTGGTGTGCATTCACTTTCCTAATTCTCATAACAGGCGTGAGAGCTAAATAGGTTTTACTGCTACTGTATATGTGAGGAAATGTAAGCATGGGAAATTGGTGTAACTTACCCTAGGTTACACTATAAGAAGAAGCAGTCATGAAACCCTGTTTTTCTGGCTCTGGTAAAACTATGGCATGCATGTTATTTTTCTTTTAAGGCAAAATATTAATGTATGAATTATTATTTTTAAAGTAAAACCCCAGTATTCAGGTTTAATTGCAGTATTGACACTTTGCAATAAGTAAGTGGACTGTGAGTTACAGTTTGGATACTTGTCTCTAAAAGGTTGAATATCACTGCTCTAGGTTGTTACATCCTGCTTTCATTACTCTCATTTTCACTTAATAGCTTATTTCCAAGATAATTTTAGGTTTCACTTTTTTAGATACCCTAATATTGAGTCTTTAAATTCATCTATAGCTGAACTGGTGCTACTAGCTAGCAGCATTATTTCACAGATGTTATTTATCTTTATAAACTCCATGGAGGGATGCAAGTGTATTAAAGTTACATTCCTTACCAACTTGTACATCTACACAAATCCTACAATCTACCTATTTTTCCTCTGGGATGTTTTCCAAAAAGACATATATGAGGCCAGGACTTTCTTAGAAGGAAGCAGAGTATACGAATGTACTAGGATTTGAACTTTTTCATCACATACCTGGATTTGAAACACCATCATTCGCACATCATTCCTTTGGATATTTAAGATGATATGAAAGGATATTGAATCCTAGTGAGGTGGTGAAAGAGAAAGAGGAAATATATTCTGTCTGCTTTATAATTTTGCCTGAGGGCAGACCTTCATGAGAACCATTTAATATGCAAGGTCTTTTATGGGACATAAAATAGAATGAAAGAAACAAGAGTGAATGTTGCTAATGTGACTCACAAAACATGATTCTAAATAATGAGATTCTTTATCTTGGAGAACAATCCAAAATGCAGAAGAGAAACCCTCATATAATTCACTTTAAAAAATTAAAACAGTTTAATTCCCTTTCTGAGCCTGTAATCTTTTGGTGTTTTAGATGTTTTGTCAAGAAATAAAGGCCAAGAGTTTGGTGGAAATAGCATCAACTCATTAGCGAACCTCTTGACAGTGTAAGTAGATTGCTATTGGCCTTCTTTTTCTTTCTGTGCTAGGGGGCCAAAAACATTGAAAGTCATTAAATTATTTTTTAATGAAAAGAATATCCTCTGTTTAAATATTGCAGCTTCTCTGAAAATGACATCATATGCTAGCTATAATGCTATTGATAAAAGGAGTAAATCATTATGTGAAGAAGTGGGTGGAGGAAGCAGAAGTAAGGCTAGGCAGAGAGAGCATGAATGAAGGGAGGCTAATTTGATCGATGTGTGCTATATGCGTACACTGGAATATCACACCATACTACATTGCAATGGGCAATTAATACATATTCATAAAAATAAAATATTAAAAAGCTTAATTGTTTTCTTCAAATGAAGAAGCATGCTTAAGGAGGCTTTAGAAAGTGGGCTGGGGTGACCTTCCTAAGTAAACAAAGAGCTTCATCTTCTTATTGAAATCTTTTAGTCACAATTTAACACTATGTAGTGGTTATAGTGTTCCACTAGCTCTTAAGTTTATCTGGATCGGGAAGCATGCTTAAATTGCAGTGATGAAACCTTGGCAAAGTTGATGCGGTGCTATGCTGGTGGAGTGTGGGGTAACAGTGGTAATAATGTTGGGATGGTGGCAGTGTTGTGGAGAATGGTATGCTGGAATGTACATTAGGCACAAGGAAATGCTCTCAATGTTCAGGTAAAATACTTAAGGTACTGGGAGTCCTGGAAGTAAAAATGGTGATAAGGAGCTTGTGCATAAATCATTGCCACTGGGTTTTGACAATTGAGCTAATCTGGGACCCAGGTGACATAACAACTACAGAAGATGTAAACTGCCTGAGAGTTAGTGGCCATATCCTAGAAGTGGAGCTTGGGCTTACTTGGGGATATGCTCTGAGTCCAGCTAAGCAACATATGGATGTGAGAGGTGCCTTTAGCAGTCATTCTCATATTCTAGGCACTTCTCTTTATATCTTGATATTCATATGGTCTCCATAATTATTTTGTAGATTTCTATTGGGTCAGGGGTTAGTTCAGTATGTCATATGTTTCGTACCCTAAGATAATGACAACAAACCTGTGGGACCTGCATTATTTGTTTTTGTTCTAAAATAAAAGTTGTTAATGTATGAATTTTTTCTAAACTAAGACCTCCATATTCAGGTTTAGTTGCAGTGTTGTCTCTTTGCAATAAATAAATAAGTGGGGCTGAAGTTGTTGTTTGGACACTCGTCTCTGAAAGGTTCACCATCAGTGGTTTCTTTTTTTTTTTTTCTTTTTCTTTTTCTTTTTTTGCGGTATGGGGGATTGCACTCAGGACCCTGCATGTGCCAGATGGGTGCTTATTTTACTAAGCTATCTTCTCAGGCCCTCTCTTTAGCTTCTGACTCAGCTTTTTTCATATCAAGGTGAATTTTTCAGGAATGAAATTCTATGAACCCATATTGAGTCCTTAAAAACAAGCCATGTTTTCAATCTACCAGTCCTGGTATTTTATCATGTTTACTCACAGAACATAATGAACTTGGGCCAGAGTTTACTAATTTTTCTCAGGATTTGTTTCCAAATTCTTAGGTTATAGTTCATTGATTTCTGGTAATTTATCTATTGTATGTGGGAATTTGTTTTAAGACATGTTAATCAGTGACTGTGTATGACCCAGCTCTCCTGGATTGTGCATTTTTTTCAAGGATGAACAATTTATTTTTTGAAAAGATAATACTTAAATATTAAGCTGAAATTTGAAATGTGTTGACTAAGCTTTTCTATGCAATATATTTACATAATGACTCTGATTTTTGCCTTTCCAAGTACAGTTTCCTCAAGAGTTAGAGAAAGCAAAATATGTCATAGTCTCTGGGGCTCACACTGCCTTCTAAGGTCAGCTGTCCCCTACAGAGCAAAGAAGAGAAGTGAAGAAGCATCTGCCCCCTACCTACCATGCTTGTTTGTGGGGAAAATTCTGTTCAATGTTTTGAAATTTGTGTATGTTGTAAAACTGTAGCAAACTATGATCTTAAACACATAAACTGAAGAATTCCCCACAGGATACAAAATTTAAGAGTAAATCCAGTGAATGATTTCCTAAATCCCAAGAATCTATAATCTGCATCCATGGTGTCTTGCTGTTACATGAGCTTTTTCAGATCATTAGGACAAGGAGTGTTACAGAGACTCTGAAAGAATTCCTTTTTGTTTTTTGTTTAAAAAGCTTCAAAAAATTTTATGATTCAGGGGTTGAAACCCTAATGTTACAGGCAAGGCTTCATTTTTGGGGAATGAAAAAATGCAAAGCACTCTGGTTCTTCCATTTCTAATAGCTCAGCAAGAGAAGTCACCACCAAGTTGTGCTCCTGCAGCATTTCTGGGTAGCGGGACACAGCTCGCTCAATGCTTGCTGAACACTGCACAGGAGTGATAAACTTCGTGTCTTGCACTTCTGGCATTCTGCCTACTCTAGGGATGGAGGAGATCTGTAATTTGATACCAGGGTGGTTATCTTCTCCTGCCTCAAGTATTTGGGGCATTTCTGGAACTCGGATCTTGTCCTCTGCAGGAAGACAGGACAGTCTAGGTTCCATCTTCCTGGCCAGGTCTTCCACTGATCTGGTATTAGTAGTAGCAACTAAAGAGTCAGAGGCAGTTCCTTGTATAGCTCTGTTTTGATCTTGCAAAATACTCAGAATAACTTTACACAACTCTTGTATTGGTTTTGCTCCATTTTTAATGGCCTCTTCATACAGTACAATGACATCAAAGGTGCATTTTTTGGCCAATAGCTTTGCTTTGCAGATCCAGAATTTAGCAAATTTTTCAGCCTCGGGAATGGTGGACAAAATGGCAAGTATTTCATTAGTGTCTTCTTAGTTACCCTTTTCTCATTGCTGGAACAAATACCCGACACTCAAAATGAGGGAAGGAAAGGTTTATTTAGCTCACAGTTACTGGAGGTTTCAGTCCATATTCAGCTGGCTCCAAGGCAAAGAGGCACATGGCAGGGCGCAACCTTTCATGGTGGCGGGCTAAGAGCTTAGGGAGAGCTAGCTGCTCAAGCAGCTAAGTTCTCTTCCTTCTTTACTTTCAAATGCAAATCACCTGCCCAAGGGCAGGTGCAGCACCCATTTCGACAATAATCAATTACAAATTCCAGACACGCCATGACTGCATGAGACTTTGGGGGGACACCTATGTACAAACCATAACAATTAGAAAGTACACCCTCTTCAATGAGCCTCAGACACTCTGCTAGAGTGCTGTTAATGTTACTGCAGAGGTTCAACTGCACTTTCTTTTCTTCCTTTTCTTCTTCCATACTCTTCCAGAATGAAATATTCATTTGCTCTATGACTTTTCTTTTTGTTTTAATCTCCATACAGGGCCATTTATAGATTTTCCCCTTAGATTTCTGCCATTCTTCTAGCTGTTTTCTTTGATCCTCTACTGTTGTGTTTTTAATATTGGGATTAGTTTGGGTACCATTTGGAATTCCTCTCCCATTTCTGGTTTTGATACTAGCTTGAGCTTTGGGAGCTAACTTGCTCAGGAAATGCTTCAGGGGAAAAGTCTTTTTCAACTAGGGGTCCACAGTCTGTGCTCTTTGTTGAAAGCTGTTGGTTCTATTTGCTCTTATGCCATTCGTGGTTGGAATGACTATGTTAAAGTTGCCAGTGGTCAAATTAGGCCTCTAGCTTACGGATTTTGATTTTTGCAGTGCACTTGTCTGAGTGCACTAAAACAAGGTTGTGTGGTCTTCTGATCTTGCTTGATGTTTGGATGTTGGTTGGTAGTTCCTCCCTGCAGTGAACTGGGGTATGTCCTGGGTCTGGCATGCTTTACTTTTCTTCAGTATCAGTGTATGACTTCACCTTAGTTACCTTTGATTGTTCATATTTACCCTTGTTAACCTTTACATTCTTTATGCTCTTGACCACTGGTTTCTTTGATGCTTGAGTCCAACTAAGGGTCTGTATGAAGTGAAAGGGAACTGCCCTTGTGGGCTTTTCAGGTTTTGCAAGCTCTGCTCCTTTAGAGAGTTTCTGTAACCTTACAGTTTCTGTAACTTTTTTTGTGTTTTTTAACAAATTGTTTATTACCCTTGTCTTTCAGAATAGCAGTATTTTCCAAATTTTTGCCCATAATTTATTTAGCAGTCAAATTACTCTTGGTTTGATTGTAAGAGTTAATCTTTGGCATGTTTGTGCTACATAATGCAGGATCTGGCTTCTTAGGTACTGATAAGGTTTGAGGCATGTTCTCTTTGTTCTACTCTATGAGCAAGCCATCCAAAGACTTTCTTTCAACATGCTGGTACCCACAGAATCTGTACATTTTGCATTTGCTCGACCTGTTATCTGCTGTTTTGTAGTTTTCAGTTCCTGTGTATCAGGTGACCATATGGGGTTTCTTGACAGTTTTCTTTTAACAAATGATCCAGCTTTATGTTGCTGGTGACTCCTGTTGGAAGGTTAACCATTTGTTTGGATTGGAAGAAACACCTCTTGCAGTTAGACTTCTGCCCTTAAGTTTTGGTGCGTCTGTCTTTGGTTTCTGGGACCCTGTTATATTAGCTGGTCTGGACTGGAGTTTAATGCTGATAGGCCTTGCAGATTTGACAGGAAAAACAGCATGGTTGGTAATATCCTTTTTGGATTTAATGGTAGATTTAGAAGGTGATAGATTTGGGCAATTACTGTTGGCTTTTAGGTAAGGCTTGGTGTTTTGCTTCTTCAGTTTTCCCTTGGCTGCTAGGTATTCCTGCAACTTTCTCTGCCATTCTGCAGCGGTGTGTGCAGAGGAGGGCCCCCGCCTCACCATGACTCCTCAGTGACAGTTTCCTGGCTTGTGCATTTTAATATGAAGTAGTAATTATTTAGGATTTCATCTTCCTATGACCTGAGGCAACTAAATGTTCCAACTTGCCACTCATTTCCCCAATGCAGCTTTTCTGTCCACAATTACTAGGTGAACACTTCAAAATCTATAGTTTTGTCTGTTATTTATTTTATTTTTATTTTTATTTTTGTACTAGAAATTAAAATCAGAACCTTGTGCTTGTCAGGCAGGTATTGTGCTACTGAGCTATGTCGCTGGCCCTTATATTATTATTTAAATATTTTTTTTTCTTTTTTCTTTTTTATTCCTGTAAAAAACTCTAATCAAAGTTTTTATTGGGACTTTTGCTTACAATCACAAAACTACATTTTTATGCTTTCCTATATCCTGTTACTAGGAAGAGAGGCCAAACATTGATTTCTAGTTTACATAGTAATAAAAATGAAAAAAAATGCACGTGCCTGTCATCCTTGCAAAGCCATGTGGATTATTCTAGTTAGTGCCAGTCTGAGGTTTGGCTGGCACTGAGACAAGCTAGATCTTGGAAGGTTAAACTTAAGGTTCTAACCTGAGAAGTGAAGCAATTTTACCAGAAAAAGTGGACAAATCTAGAAAGCTATGAAAAGACATTTGGTAGAGACATTTGAGAGATAGGCATGGGAGAGGATCTGTAGAAATAGGTGCTCAGCACTCAGCCTGGGAGAATCAGGCATTAACTGGTAGAATGCCAGGTGTAGGGCTTCTGGTGAAAAACACTGCTGGAATTCACAACCAAAATAATCAGACCATGGCCCTAGGAGGTTATCGGAGTTGCATGGGGAGAAAAGTAGGAAGGATATGACCATTAACACTAGACCATAGAGTCATAGCTGGGCCTTAGATAGCTTT
Source organism: Capromys pilorides (assembly GCA_004027915.1). NCBI lineage: Eukaryota > Metazoa > Chordata > Mammalia > Rodentia > Capromyidae > Capromys > Capromys pilorides. Next base: position 10,630 of record PVKN010033538.1, read on the forward strand.
TGTCAATGGAAAACTGTCAACCTCTTCATGGAATGTTTCAGTTTCCCCCCATCAGGAAAAATGGTGCCTGAGCCTATGAAATATGATTTAACAAGAAGCACCTAGAGAATTCTATATTGGGAGTATTAGAGAGTTATGGAAACTAGGACAAGTCATTGCTAATTTGGGGTGGGAGGAGGAGATTATTAGTAGTTTTAGTCCTTAACATGCATTGTTTTACACTGCAAACTTGTTTAAAGACTTTCCATGTTTTTCAGTCTGTGACTTTTTCTCCCCTAAAGTCTTTGGTCTGCACTCCCTTTTCTAAGGTTGTGAATGCCATACAAGTCAGCACATATAGGGCCTATGATGCATGTGCTAAATGAATTTACCAAGATCAGAATAGGAAGCATTTATTCATATCAGAATACTCTGTCAGAAAGACAGTAGATATTTTCTAGAGAGGACTCACAGTCAGGGTGACAGATTGGGGTTTTTCTATGAGGAATGGGGCAAGTCCAGGCAGATATTCCAGGACTGATATTCTGTGTCACCTGAGTTCCTGGTGGTCATATAAAAGCATTTATATCATATGTAAACTTGCTTATTAAAGTTGTAATTTGACAAGGATAATCACTCAGATCTCACAGAAATTTCTTTAGTTTTAGGTAAAGATATTGGGATACATTATCTCCTTAAAGGAAAGTGAATTAGTGATCATTAGGAGGAATGAATAGACCTCAGAGAGATTCTATCTTGTGCTGCTTCTGGCCAGTGTAAATGTAGTATCTCCTGAATGCCCAGTGTGCCACATACAGCTGTGCTGGCAGAGAAACAAACTTTGTTTTTGAGAATTTTAACACTATTGTTACCCCAGAGAATCTAAGGGATTAATTGGTTTCATAGGTTTTCTATGTTCTACAAGACTGGAAAACTAAATTGCTTTCTCATTTAATTAATGAAATTCCCCACTCAGAAGAGCTGTTACCAATAAAAGAAAAAAATAACAAATGCTGGCCAGAATGTGGGCACAACGAAATCCTTGTACACTGTTGCTGAAGAAGGAAATTTGTACAGCTGTTATGGAGAAGAGTATGGAATTCCTTAAAAATCTAAAAACAGATGCGGCACCCCACTCGTGGGTATATGCCCAAATGAATTTAGCATGCCAAAGAGATCATGTACACTGATGTGTGTGGTGGTATGATTGATAACAGACAAAACATAGAATTTATCAGTGAATGAATTGATAAAGGAAATGTGGTTAATACATATAGAAGAATATTATTTATTCATGAAAATGACATTCTGCAATTTTCAGTTAAATGGATGGAAGTGTAGGGCATTTGATTAAGTGAAATAATTCAAACACAGGAAGACAAATAGTATATGTTTCCTCTGATATGTTGA
>PVKN010033539.1:0-12017 GCA_004027915.1 Capromys pilorides
CTTGCGATCTCTTTCTAGATTATCCTTCTGGTCATTTTGGAGTACTGGTGTGGTGTGGTGATCATGAACTTCTTCTTTCTTTTTTAATTTTTTAAAATATATTTTTATTATCTTTACAATAGTTAATACATTGCAGTATAAGATGCAGACATGATTTCTTGTCTAAACATCATTAGTACAGATCTTTTTTTTCATTGCATACAGAGAAAGTAGCTGTATATTTAGTTCAATAGTCCATAACAGTAACGGATTATCAGCTCATCTGGCATTATCAGCGGCTGTTGACTTGAGCCTTTATAACTCAGAATATTTTTTTTTTCTTTGCAGAACCAGGGATTGAACTCAGGCCCTTGTGCTTGCCAGGCAAGTGCTTATTCTACTGAGTTATCTCCCCAGCCCCTACAACTCAGCATATTGATATGGATTTCCTTTTTATACCTCGTGGTTAGACTTTTCTGCTGGATGGTTAAGACCAATATAAAGCAAGACCTATGTTACAAAAAATATGTAACTTTTCTGTCCGACAAGGTCAGTCAGGTCCCCTCAGGGTTTAGCCTAGAACCATGTACTGCAATTTGCAAAACTTTTGTTAGTGTCAGCCATCTGGATGAATCACAGCCAATGCTTGACCATTTTGTTCTCTGTGGAAGCCTATCTTTTCTTTTCTTTTCCTTTCTTCTTTCTTTCTTTCTTTCTTTCTTTCTTTCTTTCTTTCTTTCTTTCTTTCTTTCTTTGGCAAGGTTTTGCTATGCAGTTTAGGCTGGCTTTGAACTTTGTAACCTAGGCTGGTCTTGAATAGCACAATGATCCTCCTCCCTCGGCCTCCCAAATGTTGGGATTATAGGAAGGCTTTTATTATTAGAATAAAGTAGGGCTGATTACCCCTCCACGAACAGCCACTCCAACTAACACCCTAGTCATTACCTCTGTGGAGAAATCCAATCTACAGTACTGCATTTAGGGTCAGACTTGCATTTTTGTCATCTTGTGTCACAGGAGAGAAGACAGCAACATTGGCTCTTGCCTGCCTCCTGTTGGGTCTTTACAGTATCTTAGTCTCTCAGCGACCAGTTGGTGAGAGGCCAATGTCACCTTTTTGCTCCAATATTGGAGATTGAACCTAGGGGTTCTGAGCTATCTCTGTAGCCCTTTTATTTTGAAATAGAGACTCACCAAGTTGCCAGGTGGGCATCAAACATGTGATCTACCTGCCTCAGCTCCCCTTCATGCTGGGAAACAGTCATGTGCTACTGCACCTGGCTGCCCACACCTCCATTCTATAGATGAAAAAACCAAGACTCAGAGAACAGGGGTTCCATGCTCAAGGTCACACAGCCAAGAAGCTGGGGATAGTGAGGGCTACCTGGCTCTGCAGTCTGCTCTTTGGGCCATTCTGCCTCTTCCTCCACCCTCACATCCTAAATGTCAGATCTGAGGCTCATGAAGAGTAATTTCCTGGACTTCAAACAGCCCTAAAACATTCATCCTGTGATTATAAATTCCAGAGAGGGACTTGATACTATGTAATCCATAAGACAGACAACCCTTGATCAGTAGCACAAGAGCAATGCCACCAGGTTGTCTCCTGGAGTGCCATTTAGCAGTATTAAATTGAGGAGATAAATTAGTCTGGCCAAGGAATTTATTTTCTCCCTGATGGAGGCAGCTGCCTCAGGAGCTGCCACAGGGAGCTCTGCCTCCTGTCCATGCTAGCACGTTCCCACAACACCTGTCTGTATTTGTTTGTTTAATTTTAGTTTTTCAAGACATAGTCTCGCTATGTAGCCCAGGTTGGCCTCCAGCTTGTGGAGACTCTCCTGCCACAGGTGCCAAATTCTAGAATTAAGGCACACACCACCATGCCCTGGTGATAATGAAATATTTTGTCCCCATGTTAAGTGAAAAATTTCAAATATATGACAAGGTTTTTCTGTTTTGCTTTGTTTGTTTTCACATAAAAAGGTATGACAAGTTGGAAGAATATTGCAAGGCATGGTAGTACATAATTGTAACCCTAGCCTTCAGGAAACTAAGGCAGGAGGATTCCCATGAGTTTGAGGCCAGCCTGAGCTACATGGTAAGATCCTACCTTGGAAAAAAGAAGAAAACGATCTTAAATTACATATCTACAAAGTCATCAAAATTCTGCTAATACTTTTAGTTTCTTTTGTATTTATTTATTTGATACAGGGTCTCACCATGAAGTTCAGATTTGTAGTGATCTTCCTGTCTCAGCCTCCTCAGTGCTAGGATTATAGACCTACACCACCAAGCCCAGTTTTGGTGGTAGGCATGGCACACCCAGGGTTCTGGGGCCAGCACTGCATGCAGTACCAAGAATTGAACTTGGGTCCTTGCGCTTGCCAAATAGGCACTTTAACCATTGAGCATCTCTCCAACTCAGTATTTTTTTTCACATATCTTCTTTTCTCTCAATTTTCCTTTTTTTTTTTTTTTGAGGCAGGGTACAGGGTCTCATTATGTAGTTCAGGCTGCCCTTGAGCTCACTTTTGTGGCCCAGGCTGGTTTTGAACTCATACTGATCCTCCTGCCTCAGTCTCCCAATGCTGAAATTATAGGTATACACCACCATGCTTGGTTTCTATGCATTTATTTTTTTATTTTTATTTTTTAAAAAACTTTATTTATCTATGTTATGGCCAGCTCAGCCTGCCCTGGGGGTAGGGCTGGCACAGCATGTGGTGCCAGGCATCGAACTCTGGTCCCTGAGGCTGCCTAAACACGTGCTTTAGGCCACTGAGCTATCTTGCTGGCCCCCTTCTATGCATTTATTAATCTACATTTTTCTTTCAAATTTTTTAAAAAAGTGTCTCACTATAGAGATCAGGTTGTCCTTTAACTTGCAGGGATTCTTTTCCTTCAGCTTCCCTAGTGCTGGGATTACTGATATCCACTAACATGCCTGGCTCTTAAACCATTTTTCTTGCATTTCAAAAATAAATGAATGGGGCCAGGCATGGTAGTGTACACCTGCCTGGGCTTTACACTGAGAATTACACACCTTCACATTCTCCCTTTCTTAGTTTTGATTTTGATGCAGGTTCTCACCAAGTTACTAAACTGCTGTGGTTTGACTTAAACCTGTAATCCTCCTGCCTCAGCCCCCCAGAGTGCTATTATTACAGTCATTCATTGCCACAGCTTGCAGTTTTTATGACAACCCTATGATGAGAACTATCCGGGGCCCTGCAGGAAGGGCATTGACTTGCTCTGAGCCCACAGTGACACCTCAGCAACTTATCATCCACCTCTTTAAGGCTCCACACTGCAACGCAACCCATGATGCTGGGGACCTGGTGCCAACACAACCCCCACACTCAAATCATGGCTACATCCTTCCTGTAGTTTTGTGGCCCATGGCTGAGTATCTGGTTGCTGATTTTCCTTTTGGCATGTGCTTTGCATACAATGAATTGCACAGATCTTCAGTGAGTATCTGCAGGGGTGTGGAGTGTGTGTGTGTGTGTGTGTGTGTGTGTGTGTGTGTGCCTGTGTTACTCACTCCTCCACTGAGGCAGACAGTGACATGGGGTCTGCTCTTGGGCAGCAAACGTGGGAGGTATGAACACAGCTTTCTCGGAAACCGAGGCAGACTGAAGAAGTTACCAAAGATCTATAGAATGTGACCACACAATTTAGAGGCTTGAGCTATCAGATGACAGCGCTAGGACTGGGAGTGAGCACTCCACCTGCCCTAGGGTGGGTACCCTGCATACAGTATAGGGGAGAAAAAGAGGCTTGCTCCTTTTTTGTGCTTATTACTTTTGCTATCTTCTGCTATGAACGGTTGCCACTCTGCCTTGGTGCCAGCCAATTATGGACTCAAAACTCTACAAACTGTGAGCTAAATAAATGTTTGTCTCTTAATTTGAAGTAATCCTACCTCAGCCTCTTGAGTAAGGTGTGTGCCACCATGCCCAGCTCAGATCACCAACATTTTTTTTTGTTTTTGAGACAGGGTCTCATTTTACTAATCTGTCCTGGCTGGGGTAAAACTTGCAATCCTGCCTCATCCTCCCAGGATGCTGGGATTATAAGTGTGGGCCGACATGCCAGTGTTATGTTTCCCACCTTTATCCCATAACTTTTCTACCCTGGTCTGTCTCTGTTTAGTGTCACTAAGATATTCCCCATTCAGGGATTTTCTCCCATTTTCTTTCTACAGTTACCTCTAAGTTCACACTTTAAGGAACATACCCTTAGCTGTATGTCTTGGTGCATGCCTATAACCCTGGCATTTGGGAGGGTGCAGCAGGAGGATCACTAAGAGTTCAAGGGTAGCCTGGGGTATATAGTGAGTTCAAGGCAGGCCTGAACTACATCATGAGACTCACTCATTCAATCAATCAATCAATCAGTCAATCAATCAATCAATCACACATCCTCTCCCAGCTACTCATAGCTTGGCAAGTGCATTTCCAATACTATTGCTATTTCTACTCTGGATAAATCACTTAGTATTAAAATTTAATGACAATCACTTATTCATATTCTTTTTCAGTTTACAAAACTCTTTTCTATCCATTACCTCTCTTGATTCTACCAGCATCGTGAGAAATAAGTATATTTCTCCCTTTACAAATGAAGATAATAAGGCTTGGAAGGGCAGCGCTGGTGTGTTTTTTTGATGGCCACATAACTAATGAGTGCTGGTCCTGAACCTGAACCAAGACCAAATAAAACCAATTTTCATTAACCATCACCACCACTTTTTAAAAGAAAAGGTTTTTTATACTAAGAAAGTAGGAAGTACCTGATTTCAGACAAAAAACAAAAACAAATTTATTATCTCACCTGGAAAAAAATCATTTGGCAAATCTTATTTTTTTCAACTCGATGTCAATTTCAACAGACCCCTGCGCTAGGTCTGGGCTTGGACCCACTCACATGGATCACGATGCATGCGCACTCCTGCAGCACTTGGACCTGGGACATGGGGCTTCATTTGCCAGCTCTATAACGGGAGAAACAGGCTGGAGTTCAGGCACAGGGTCACGGTTTGCCTGGTTCCGTTCGGATACCTCCCAAGCCCCAGCCCAAGCCCGTGTTATGACTAGACAAAGACCGTTCAGGCCCCAGGAGGCCTGCGCAGTCCGCGTGCAGCTCGGCTGGCGGCTAGTGCTAGAGACGTGGTGGTGGTGGTGGTGATGGTGGGGACCACCTTCTCCAGGCCCCACTACGGTTCCTCGCCAACCCCAGGGGCTCACCCGGTCCCGCTCCCCAGCCCGTGCCCGTGGAATCCCCGCCGCAGGAGTGGGCTGACACTTTGGGGGTTCCCTCTCCGGGTGGCCACTGTTTCCTAGGAGAGTCTGGGTTTCTGAGCCTACCGAGAGACCCAAAGGCCTGGCGGCTCCGGTGCGGTCCCGGGCGCGCGCTCGGCCCCTCCTGTCTCCCGGACGCGTGAGGACCCCCGCCCACGATAGGCTGCAGGAGGGATCCCCAAACCCCGCCGACTCGGGGGCGGCTCGCCCGGAGCTGGGGAACCCCGGACGGCGCGCCCCTCCCCCGCCCCCGGGAGTGCGCGCCGGACCGCGCGGAGCGAGAGCGCGCCTGCCGCTCGGGAACGCGCGGACCGAGCAAGATGGAGGCCGCGCCGAGGCCGCCTGGGCCCAAGCAGCCGCCGCGCCCGAAACCGCCGCGCCCCGGAGCCTAGGCCGCGCCGCCAGCCCGCTGCCGCCAGGCCCAGGTGGGTCTCCCTGCCCCGCGCGGCCGCAGCCGGACCCCGCTCCCGGCTCGCGCCTGCCTCGGAGCGCCCCGCCGCGCCCCGAGACCCGAGCCCCGCGCCCCGAGCCCCGCGCCCCGAGCTCCGCGCCCCGCGCGCTTCGCTGGCTCAGGGCAGCCCCGGCCCGCTGCGCCCCGCCTGAGCTCCCAGAGGTGCGCCCGCGCAGACCCCTCCGGGCCCCCCATGGCCCGTGGCTCCGGGCCCCGGCTCCCCGACCCCCCAGGGCCGCGCCGGGCCCAGGCCCCGCTCGGAGCCTCCGCCGCCCCTCCGCGCGGCCCCCACCCGGGCGCCCGTGGCTCCCCGCCAGCCCCACCCCCGACGCCGCCCACACCCCAGCCCCCGGCCCCTCCGCCGGCCCCGCCTCGCGGCCTGACTCGGCCTCTCCTCTCCTTGCGTCCCCAGCTCGCGCCGCGGCCGGCGGCCGGTCCCGCCCCCGGCACCATGCTGCCCTCGCAAGAGGCCTCCAAGCTCTACCACGAGCACTACATGCGGAACTCGCGGGCCATCGGCGTGCTGTGGGCCATCTTCACCATCTGCTTCGCCATCATCAACGTGGTGGTCTTCATCCAGCCCTACTGGGTGGGCGACAGCGTGAGCACCCCCAAGCCTGGCTACTTCGGCCTCTTCCACTACTGCGTGGGCAGTGGGCTGGCGGGTCGCGAGCTAACCTGCCGGGGCTCCTTCACCGACTTCAGCACCATCCCATCCGGCGCCTTCAAGGCGGCCGCCTTTTTCGTGCTGCTCTCCATGGTGCTGATCCTCGGCTGCATCACCTGCTTTGCGCTCTTCTTCTTCTGCAACACCGCCACGGTCTACAAGATCTGCGCCTGGATGCAGCTCTTGGCAGGTAAGGGTCAAGGGCTAGGGTTTAGGGGCTCCTTCGTGGAGGAGGCAGGGAGGTACTGCTCTTCCGAGCTGAGACCTTCACTGCTCTGGTGACCCTCATCAGCTCCTCAGAGGAGATTGTGTGAGAGACAGTTTGGAGCTGGGCACAGCGCTTTTAAGTTGGGTATCTGGGCCTGTGCGCAGACTGCATTTTCTGGTGGGTATTATGTTAGTGTCTACACCGGTCTCTGTTGGCCATGTTTGTGAAGACATGTTGTGAATAAGGGAAAACTAGGTGAAATTAATTTCTATTACACAGGAAAATGCATGGGAATCAAGATCTGGCTAGGATCTTTAACTCGCTGACATTGTCAACTTGGGTATTTCACTTTACTTCTCTATGGTCTGGTCTCATGAGTAAAATGGGAAAGGATTGCAGAGGAGAAAGCGAAGAGGATCTGGTAAACTTTAAAGTCTTGTAATGTGTGTGGGGTGTCTCTTTAAGACTGGGTGATTTGGTGGTCCCTAGTGATGGGGGTTTACGGAGCAGGTCTCTACCCTTTCACCCCTCCCCCACATGCAAGAAGGATTCAGATACCATGCCCTGTGTCCATGGGTCCCTGAAAAGTTCTGCAATGTCCAGCCATACAGTCTTCCTGTTCTGAGAATCAGTGAAAGGCTATTAGGAGTGAGAAATGCTGAGGCAGGTTTCCAGGATCCATTAGAGTCCCCTGCCTCCACCCACTATTCCACCAGAAACAGATTTTGAGGACTCAGCAGTTTGGGCATTTGCTGGTTGTAGGCAGGGAAGGGAGTTGGACTGGGAAAGTGGGGTCAGGGAATGGCAAGATGGTGAAGTGTAGGAGCAGTCCAGGGATGGGAAAGAGGAAAAAATGTGTAAGTTAGGCATCAGAGGCATCTTTTGCAGTTAGCACCTCAAAACATTCCACAAGTGTTGAGCTTTCCAAAAGAGACCCCTGAAGGAGGCACTGTATCACTAGCTGGTCATTCCACTCTCAGAGCATTGCAGGGAGCTGAGTCTGCAGCATGGAATGGGTCCTCTTAGTCACCCCCATTGAGGGGAAGCCAGCATCTTTGGAAATGATAGAATGACACTTGGGTCATCACACTGGAGTCAAGTGTCAAGAAAATGGGTAATCAAACCAAGAACTGTCACTTATAGTGAAAGTCAAGGTAGTGATCCCGGTGTGCTGGCCCAAAGGGATTTTTACACCTGTCAAAGGAATCACCTGCCCCACTGGAAGAAGGATTTATACTTCTTAAAGAACATAAAGAATGCAGCATGAGTGAATATGTGGACATGCTAATGGCATGTTGCGAATCCATCCCACCCCACTTCATTTCTGTGTGGATCTTTAAGATTCTTTGAAGGAACAGGATTGTAGGATGTGAGGTTTGTCTCTTTTTACCTTTCTCTGTGGTATCCAGAAGGATGATAGTGTGTGTTTCTATTCTATGTTTCATCTGAAGTCAAGCTGGAAAGGTACTCTCAGCTGCAGCCTCCAGTTCATCAGCCTCAATTTGGAGTCTGCAAATGAGTTGCTGATCTCTTGGCCTTCAAATTCTCTGTAATCCCCGTGGATTTAATCTTAGGGATTTGATGAAATATCTAATAGCTCCCATGTAAACATTGAATTTCAGACTTTAGTCATCAGCTCCTTCAGGTTATGACTTCTCCTTGCCCTACTGCAAGAGAGGAAACTGAGTGTAGAGTGAAGGCTCAGGGGACCGCACAGTCAGCAAGGTGGAATTGAATCAGAAGCCCCAGGTTTCCTGACCTGACCCTGGGGCACTTTCTCTTGAGTTACTGTCCCTGCACTGAAGTTCTGAGAGGCAGAGTTAAACAATTTATTTTGCTTAGAGATCTCTGAGTTTTCCGGCTTAGTACCCAACTTACTTTGCTTACTAAAGTGGCAGAGGATAAAGTGCAGGGCACTGAGATGGGAATCACCACTCATTCCTCCCGTATCTCACTGTACAGTAGTGAGTTTTTTAAATAAAATTCTGTTTTCCTGTCTGTACAGTAGGGGTCTCTGGGGTTGGACTAGTTGACCGGAGGTGCCCTTTTGCGCCTTACGCGCTCTTCACACCATTCTTTCCCCACGTGCATTACATGAGAAGGTGAGCGCCACTGTCCGAGGACCTGCAGAGAAGCAAGGGCTTCATGTGTGTCTCATGAGAGCTCAAATCCCTGCCATGTTATTCTTGTTTTTGTGAACTTTTATTTAGACATCTGAGTGTAGAATGCTGGAGCACTGGGAAAATACAGAGAGATATTATTTCTTTGTTTGTTTCTCACTGTTCAGTGGTCATCCTAGCAGTAGAGGACACTGCAGTGCTGACATACAGAAGTTAACTGACCATCTAGCTGGGTCAGTGTGTTGATCAGCAATCGTCCAGTAACCGTAGGAAACTCAGTGTAAGCTGGCTTAAGTCAATGAAAATAAAATACGGGGTAGAGCTTTGTTTTTTTTTAATAGCTGGCTTAGCCTGCCCTGGGGATGGGGCTAGCATAGCATCTGGTGCCGGGGATCAAACTGCGGTCCCTGAGGTTGCCTAAAGCTTTCCTAAGCAGGTGCTTTAGACCGCTGAACCATCTTGCTGGCCCCAGGATAGAGTTTTTGATTTATACAATTTGAAGGCCCAGTGTGAGACCACAGGCATGGACAGATCCAAGTGCTCAAATAATGTCATGCAGAACCTGCCTGGATCTGTTTTTGATTCTTCTTGTTCACTTGTATTAAGTCTACTTCCTTCTTGATGGTGAAAAGAAACTGGCAGCTCTGGACTCAGCAGTACCTGTGGAAAAAGCACAATTGCAGTGAAGTTGTAATGTTGGCCAGCATCCACCAAATGCCCACTTTCTTGTGTGTGTGTGCTGGAGATTGAATTCATGGCCTCCGTACTGAGCTGCATCCCCAGAACTTTTTGCTTGTTGAGGTAAGGTCTCATTCAGTTGCCTAGGCAAAACTCAAACTTGTTGTCCTCTGGCCTGAATCCCAGAATGTTGGGATTGCAGACATCTGAAAATGCACTCAACTACCCAGGGTCTACTCTAAATATGTCCTGGCGATGTGGTCTAAGGTCTGAGCCAGGTGCCCTTCAGAAGTAGTGGAGAAAGGTCACTTCCCACAGAGGTATAAGGAGGGCAATGACGGGAAGAGGGGTACTGTGGTGAGGAAACTGCAGTGCTGCACCAGTTCAGATGCTGTGGAAGTTCAGAGCAGTGGGGGACTGCAGCTCGGGGGAAATGAGGCAGTACCAACAGGTGTGAGGTGTTGGGGGGCATTCTGAAAGGAACGAGAGGTCATGGGTGGGGAGGCAGGGGGCAGGAGCTACCTTGGGCTTCAGTGGGAGATCCACATAGAGGAGCCGCAGAGGAGGATGGGAAGGGATGAGAAGGAACAGTAAGGGCCAAGTGTACTGGGCCAAGGAGTTTGGACTTCAATTTGCAGGCAGTCAGAAACTACTATAGCTGTTACTATTACTCAAGAGAAGTGATTACTGCATTCTGAGACCTTACTGAACGCTAAACATTTGACACAGAATGTTATTTAATCCTTACAAGAATGCTGTGGGGTGGGTAGCATTATTCATACACATACACATACACACACTCTCTCTTTCTCACACACATATATATATTTTAAAATTTATGTATTTATATATTTGGTACAGTGTCTCACTCGTGGCGATCCTCCTATTTTTAGTCTCCTCAGTGCTGGGATTACAGGCATGCGCCACCACCCCTGGACTTGGTCACTGGCATAGTGTGCCCGAGGTGGGGGTGGGGTGGGGTGGGGAGAAGCCGGCATGTGGTAACAGGGATTGAACCTAGTTCCCTGTGCTTACTAAGGAGATGCTTAGTCTGCTGCGCTATCTCGCTGGCCCTTCATTATCCATCTGTTACAGATGAGGAAACTGAGCCTCAGAGGGAAAGCCTCATGTGCCCAAGCTCACATGGGTGTGAGTAGTGGAGCCAGGATTATGGCTCACTCTGCTCGCTCAGAAGGCCAAGTCTGCAGTTCAGCCAGGACTGACCAGAGGACGGTGGCAGGACGTTCCTGCCAGGTTATGGAGCGGGGGCAAGAAGAGCCCATGGCTGTCTGTGGAGTGGGGCTCAGCTTCCTAGGGTGCCTCAGGACATCTCAGCAACTCTTCCATGTGGTCACCCATGCTAACAAAGGGCACACAGGTGCCAGCTCTGAGTTGATAGGTCCCTCAGAGGATGGATCTGTAACTCAGGGCAAGTGGACATGGCTCCGGAGCCTGTTCCCGCCACTGAATTCACCAGAACTTGAAAAGGAATTCGTGATGACAAGTTGTGGCTGACACTCCATGTGGAGACAGGTGGGCTGGCGAGACAGCAAGCTCAGCTGTGACCAAGGGCACAGCAGGGGCAACAGTGTGAGTCTCAGAGCCTCCGCTCTGCCATTTCTCCACTGTGCTACCTTGGATGAGTGTGCCTGCCTCTCTGAGTCTGTTTCCTCATCTGCGAAACCATTGCCAGCTCTAAAGCCTTAGCATCACTGGCCTAGAGTAACTGAAGAGCACCTCTGTGTTCTTCTCCACTTTCTTAGGTCTTCATTCAGATTGGATTTGGGATTTTGCTTATCTAGTAACACTTTGCTGTGTGTGCATGACCTGCTAAGCACACCAAGGACATTTCTTTTCTCCTCCTTTCTGTTCCTGTTCTCCCTCCCTTATTTTCTCAGCTCTTTCTCCCCTCTTTGTCCCTCTCTGTCTCCCTTCTTCCCTCTCTCCCTTCCTTCCTTTTCCCTTTCTACCTCCAAGCTTCTTTTCTTCCTCTCTCTATGAGCCCCTTCCGTCTTTCTCATGGCAGCCCTTCCCTGAAGGCCTCCCGGTCAGGCACAGTGCCCGGCTTTGGGGATCTTGAGTGCGAGTGTCTGTTGCTAGGGGCTCCACATCTAGTAGGAGAGGCAGACAGAAAGCAGATCACTGGGTGCTGTGAGTCAGGAAATGGCCACGACAGGAAATGCTCTGGGACATGGAGGGGATTCTGACATAATTAAGGACAACCACAGGGGTCTTCTCAAAAGGGCAACAGACTTTGAGCTGAATCCTTTATTGGTTGATTGATGATTGATTGACTGATCGATTGAGGTATTGGCAGTTGAACTTGGGACCTTTGCACCAAGCTGTGTCCTCAGCTTTCCTTCTGCCTTATTGACTCATGGTCTTGCCGAGTTGTCCAGGCCGAGCTTGAACCTGTTTCTTCTGCCTCTGCCTTCCTCAGTGCTAGGATTACAGGTGTGTGCCCCCACACCTGCCTTGAATAATGCTTTTTTACATAAGTGGTGTACAGCTTTACTTATCTATTAGTGGTGACATTGTGCCACAAAGACTACTAGTGGCCAAAAGCCACCAGCATTTATGTTTTTTTGTCTTCTCATCTGATCTCTCTCTC
>PVKN010033540.1:0-12017 GCA_004027915.1 Capromys pilorides
TGACCAGGTATTTTTCATCACAGAGATGCAAGGATCATTCAATATACACAAGTCTATGAATGCAATACATTATATCAATAAAGCCAAATACAAAAATCACATTATCAACTCAATTGATGCCAAAAATGCTTTCAACAAAGTGTAATGCTCATTCATGTTCAAGTCCTCAGAAAATTGGTATAGAGGGTCTCTACTTCAACCTGATAAAAGCCATCTATGACAATCCGACAGCCAACATAATACTAAATGGGGAAAAATTGAAGTCTTTTAATCTCAAATCTGTTAAATGACAAGGATGTGCTCTATCACCAGACCTAATCAATATAGTTCTGGAATCATTAGCTACAGACATTAGAGAAGAAGGAGAAATAAAAGAATAAGAATAGATAAAGAAGAATTAAACCTATCACTATTTGCAGATGACATGATATTCTAATAGGAAGACTCAAAAAAACTCCACCAAGAGTCTACTAGAATTAATATGCAAATTCAGTGGCATAGCAGGCTACAAAGTCAACACACATAAGTCAAGAGCATTCCTCTACACAGCTAACAAACATTGAGATTGAAAGAAGAGAAACAGTAACTTTTATGGTAGCACCGAAGAAAAAGAAATACTTAGGAATTTACCCAGCTAAGGAGGTAAAAGATCTTTTCAATGAAAACTACAGTACTCTGAAAAAGGAGATCCTAGAAGATTTCAGAAAATGGAAAGATATTCCCTGCTCCTGGATAGGAAGAACAAACACTGTGAAGATTGTTATACTCCCTAAATTGTTATACAGATTTAATGCAATTCCTATCAAAATACTATCAACATACCACATATACCTGGAGAAATCACTCCTAAAATTTATTTGGAACCAAAAAAGACCTAGAATTGCAAAGACAATCCTGGGTAACAAAGACAAGGCAGGAAGTATTACAATTCCTGACCTAAAGTTATACTATAGAGCTACAGTAATAAAATCAGCATGGTATTAGAAAAAAGATGGACCTGAGGATCAATGGAATAGATTAGAAAATACAGAATGAAATACAAACACACTCAGCCACCTATCTTTGACACAGGGGGCAAACACGCTTACTGGAAGAAAGATAGCCTCTTTAATAAATGGTGATGGAAAAACTGGCTCTCTACATGCAGAAAAATAAAACTTGACCCAAAACTATCACCATGCAGTAAATTAAAGTTAAAAGAGAAACATTAAATCTCCTGGAAGAGAAAGTGGGAGAAAATCTGGAAGACATTGACACAGGCAAAAATTTCATTGACAAAAATCAAAATGCACGTTCAACACTTGAAACCATTAACAAAGAGTAACTCCTCTGACTAAAAGGCTTTTGCACGTCAAAGAAATTACCAATAGAGTGAAAAGAAAACTCACAAATTTCAAAAATGTTTTAACTAATAAGTATTTAGATGAAAGTCTTCTATCTAGAATTTATAAAGAACTAAAAACAATTAAGGTCCCAAAATTCAAAGACCTAATCCAGAAATGGGCATCTGAGATAAACCCATACTTCTCAGAGAAAGAAATTCAGCAATGTATAAATATATGAAGAAATGCTCTAAGGCGCTAGCCATCCATGAAATGCAAATTAAAACAACACATAGATACCATCTCAGCCCAGAAAGAATGGCTACCATAAAGAAATCAACCAGCAACAAATGCTGGAGAGGCTGTAGAGAAAAAAAGAACACTTCTCCACTGCTGGTGGGAATGCAGATTGGTGAATCCATTATGCAAAGTGTTGTGGAGGCTCTTTAAAATCTAGAACTGGAAATGCCATTCAATCCAACTATACCCCTACTGGAAATTTTCCCAGAAGAACTGAAAACATCATTCCATAGCGATATCTGTGCACCTATGTTTATAGCAGCCCAATTTGTAATAGCCAAGTCTTGGAAACAACCAAAATGCCCATCATTTGAAGAAGATTGAAAAAGATGTGGTATTTTTATACAATGAAATATTTGTCAGCTATAAAGAATGATAAACTGGAAGACTTCATATAAAATGGATGCGTATTGAACATATACTCATAAGTGAAATAAACCAGACCTACATTTCTAAATATCATATAGTCTCCCTAGTATAAGAAATCTAAAGTAGAATTAAAATGGAAAGGCAGAACACAGATGAATGGAAATCAAAGACTTATGAATTAAACAATGAAATGACTGGTAGCAGAAAAGAGAGGAAACATAGAAGGAGCAAAACCATGCACTTATGTACATATGATGAATTAGATACTGGACCTAAGAACCTTAAAAATGGTTCTCACATTGATGTCAGCTACATGCAACACTAAAACTACTCCTGGAATGCCTGTAATTCTGGACTTTTAGATGTGTACTGCTTCTAATGTAAACTCAATTTCTGCTATACTCTCTCTGAAGTAAATGGTTGCTTTACAAATAAACAAAAATGGGCATTAATTGGGAATAATAGAATAGGTAAAATGCCATGTGCTTGACAGGCTACAATTTTGTGTATCCTTGGATTTTCAAATGTTTGTGTAAAAATGTATAAATGCTTTTCTCACATTTTATGGAGATTTATTAGACTATCAATGATTAACAGAAAATACCAATTGCAAGCTAAGTCTAATATTTTTGATACTCAGAAATACAGTGATGTTAAGCTCAATTACCTGTGTTATAGAATAATAGTATCATGAAGCTTCTCTGCTGCAGAGTTGAAAATGTAAGTTAAAAGACCACAAATTGGAGAAAAATAAGGGCTACAAGGATAGCAATCATTTTGGCTCTAGTCCTTCAAGGTCAGTGAGTACTCAGGACTTAAGAGAACCTGTGCTGTAACATCCTATAACTCAGTGGTTTCCCAAATTTTCTTTTCAAGCAGATTATGGGACCTCAGAGGAAAGGGATAAATGAAGTATAGTGTGTCTAGGGAGAGTCACCTAGGGAGAAAACTTTATCTCAGGCTTTTACAGAGACCAAACTGGTCAAGCAATGGCCGTGACTGGTCCTGAAGTCTGACAATGACAACAGTTCAACAAAGCACTGTATATGGTTTCAAAGTTAATCCTGAGGAGATTTGACCTTGGAAAATTCAAAAGATGAAATTTTTGTTATACAGATCTTACTTTAACTTGCCCTTGTTCACTCAGCAGTAAAGCTTCATTCCGAGGCATAAATCACAGAGCTCAATTAGTATGATGAGCTTTAAGAGGCTTAAATCAGCCTTCAACATTGCCAGTTTCACTGGTAAGACACTGAAATTATGGAACGTTGGACTATTTATACTTCTTTTTGGTTCAAAGAGAAAACTTTTTCTTTCTTTCTTTTTTTTTTTTTCCTTTGTCAATGGCGATTGGAAAGTTTGTCACATCTACAACCTGTGCTCTGTATAAATACTATGAGGACAACAATATGCAATTGTCAATTATTGCAAATGTACTACTAGCATGTTTTGAAACTGTCACATTGTTATCTCTTATTGAAAGTAATAAATAAAAAAAGAGAATGTAAATGATTCCTAAGTCTAAAAGGTAAAGGGTGCCTCTCATTTTCCATCCTTATTGTCATCTGTATAAATTCTATTGTTAAAAATGATAATTATAAGCCATAATATGATTTATTAATCCTATTAATATAATTACAGTTTGGTTTGCATAAATTTTAATAATATAAAAGGCAAAAAAAGAAAAAAAATGCATTTTGTTCTGTCTTATCTTTGCTGCCCAGAATTGTCTTTGCTATTCCCGGTCCTTTCTGTTTCCACATAATTTTTAGGAATGATTTTTCTGGTCTGTGAGTTATGTTTATGGTATTTTGATAGGTATTGTATTAAATCTTTATTATAATTTTGGTATTATGTCCATCATTACAATGTTTGTTCTTCCTATCCTGGAGCAGGGGATATTTTTCCCTTTACTGAAATCCTTAAAAATTTCTTTTCTCACATTATTGTAATTTTCATTGACTAGATAATTTAATTTGTTAGTTTGATAACTTCCTAAGTATTTCATTTTTTGTGCTGCTATTGTAAAATATCGTTCTGCTAATTTCTTTCTCAGAGTGTTTGTTATCTATGTAGAGGTATGCTATTGTCCTTTGGGTATTGACTCTGTATTCTGCTATTCTACTGAATTTTCAAATTAATTCTAGCAGTTTCTTAGTGGAGATTTTTGGATAGTCAAAGTAAACTATCATGTCATCTACAAATAATAATAGTTTAACTTCTTCTTTACCTATGCTTTTTTTGTTACAGGATCTTGCTATATAGTTCAGGCTGACATTGAGGTCTACTTTGTAGCCCATACTGGTCTCAACCTCAGAACAATCCTCCTGCCTCAGTCTCCCAAATGCTGGGATTATAAGTGTTCACAACCATGTCTGTCTTCTTTACCTATTCTTATTCCTTTTATTTCTCTCCCTTGTTTAATGGCTCTAGCTAATGACTCCAGAACTATATTGAATAGGAGGTGGGATGAAGGTCATCCTTGTCTTCTACCAGATCTCAGTGTAAAATACTTCAGTTTCCCCAATTAGAATTATGTTAGCTGTTGGATTGTCATACATGGTTTTTATCTGTTCACATTTTCTGTAGAACTTTGAACATGAGTGAATATTGGAATTTGTCAAAATCCTTTTCTGCATCAATTGAGATGATCATGTGGTTTTTGGTTTTGGCTTTATTTATATAGTGTATCACATTTCTAGATATGCAAATGTTCAACCATTCTTGCATCCCTGCAATGAATCCTACCTGATCAAGGTGTAGAATCTTCTTAATGATAAGCTGTATTTTATTTGCTGGTATTTCATTGTGGATTTTAGCATCTATGTTCATGAGAGAGATGGACCTGTAGGTCTCTTTTTGTAGTTGCACCTTTATCTGGTTTTGGTATTAGTATGATACTTGTCTCCAGGAATAATTTTGGGAAGATTGCTTCCTTTTCAATTTCATTGAATGGTTTGAAGATTATTGGGACTATATCTTCTGTAAATTTCCTGTAGAATTCAGCTGCGAATCCATCAGGAAATAGAACTTTTTTTTATTGGTTGATTTTTTTTATTACATTTTGTATTTCTTTCGCTGTTATTGGGTTATTAAGTGTTTTTTTGTGTGTTCTTGATTCAGTTTTGGTAATTGGTACCTTTCTAAGTAATCTGTCCATCTCATCTTTGTCTTCAATTCTGTGAGAGTAAAGATTCTCAAAGTAGCTATGAATGATCTTCTGAATCTCCAGTGAGTCTGTGTTAATTTCTCCCTTTTCATTCCTTATTGCTTCAATTTGAGTTTTTCTTTCCTCTTTCTGATGAGGTTATATAGAGCCTTATCAATTTTATTTAATTTTTCATAGAACCAGCTTTTTGAATCATTAATTCTTTTATAGTTTTCTTTGTCTCAATTGAATTAATTTGTGCTCTAATCTTTATAATTCCCTTCTATCTTTAGGTGTTGGTTTTGGCTTGCTGTTCCTTTTCTAGACAATCAAGGTGTAGCATTACAGAATTGATGTGTTCTTGTTCTGTTTTCTTAATTTGTAGGTTCACAGCTAAAAATTTCCCTTTAGACACTGCTTTCACTGCATACCATAAATTTCAGGAAGATTGTTGTCCAGTTTTCATTAAATTTTAGGTATTGTTTAATTTGATATTTAGTTTCGTCTGCAACCCTTTGGTTACTGAGGAGGGTGTTGATTAATTTCTTTGTATTTCTGGGTGTTTTGTCATTTCTTTTATCATTTATTTCCAGTTTCATTGCAATGAAGTAAGATAATATGCATGGAATAATTTCTGTTTTCTTGCATATACTTAATCATGACCTATGAACTAGTATGTAATCCTTTTTAGAAAATGTTCCATATGCAACCAAAAAATGTGTATTTACAACTGATTGGGAGTAAGATTCTGTATATGTCCACAACATCTATGTGTTCCAAGTTTTATTCAGATCTACTACATCTTTTTTAATTTTTTGTCTGCCTGACCTATCTTTTTGAGACAAAGTGGTGTTATGTTCTGCTGTTAAGATTGTCATATTGGATTTTAGATTTTTCATGTCCATTAAGATTTCTCTTAATGTTAATTCTAATGTATTTAATATTTAGAAAGATAGTGATAATAAGCTCAAGTACCTATGCTATAGAGTAATAGTTTCACTAAGCTTCTTATCTGGAAGGTTAAGAACCTAAGTTTGCAGATCAAAAATTAGAGATAAAGAATGGCTACTAGGTTAGCCAATATTTTGGCCCTAGCCCTTCAACTTCAATGAGGACTCAGGACATAAGAGAACCTGTACTACAAATCAAAAAGAAACATCAAAAAATGAAACAATATCTCATATTCCTGGATAAGCAAAATCAATATAATCAAAGTGGCTATTTTTCTAAAATTAATATTAAGATTTAATGCAATCACAATCAAAACATCAACATTATTTGTCATATAACTATAGAAAACATTCTTAAAATATATATATGGTATCAGAAGAAACCCCAGAGAGTACAAACAGTCCTTGTTCAGAATAGGAGGTGGCATCACAATTCCAGATTGAAGTTATACTGTAAAGCTACAGTGACTAAAACTTCAAGATACAGAAAAACAGGCATGTGGATTAATACAACAGAACAGGAGAAGCAGAAACCACTCCAACACAAACAATTTTTTGATTTTTGACAAGGGAAATGAAAACATACACTCGAGGAAAGATAGCCTCTTTAATACGTGGTGCTAGAAAAAAAATGGATTTCCACATGCAGAATAATGAGTCTCAATCCATATATCTTGCCATGGTCTTCACTAAAATAAAACTGAATCAGAGATCAAAGTGTCAAAAAAGAAATATTGAGTTTACTGTAAATAATATACAATTCTTGAAAACAAAGGCATAGGCAAGGGCTTTCTGAACAGAATCCCAGTGACAGGAGAAATAATACCAGTAATCAACAAATGAGAAATCAAATTTTAAAAACTTCTCTATGACAAAGGAAATAAGAGAATGAAGAGACAATCTTTGGAATGAGAAAAAATTTCACAAGCTATTCCATGAGCAGAGAACTAGTATCATAAAATATAAACTTGAGACTTTCATAAGTAAATGGATGCAAATTGAGATAACTCAGTGAAATAAATCACACTTATGTTTAAACATCATATTGGCTCTCTGGTGTGAAAAACTGAAAGAATAAATGAGATGTAAAATGTACAATACATAATGTGAAATGAGCAAAAATATTTTGAAAGCAAATGAAACTAGGATATAGAAAAGGAGGAAAAAAGAAGGGAAAAGAGAAAAAATGATAGTTAATTATACTATTAGTATCTCTTAGTTCGTAGAAAAGGAAAGTTTCCAATTGTATTGGAGAATTTTTTATCTCATACCATGTACTCTGAGAAACTACTTTGAAAATAATAATGTACAATGTATTAAGTATTTTTATCCTCTTATTTTGCTTTCTTTATTAAAAATGATAGAACTAAAAACAACAAAGATTTGTCTTATATTGATGGGTGCTCCTGTGTTTGGTGTATACATATTTATGAGTGTTACCTCTTCGTCTTGAATTTTCCCCCTAAGAGAGATTGCATCTTACTCCTTCTCTTTGTCATTTTGTATAGCACTGTCCTCTGACCATTGGTGTTTATGTTGCAGTTATACTGTTAACTTTGTTGCAGTTATGCTATTAGCACCTACTGAAATTAGGTTCCAGATCTTCCAAGTTTGATCTTATACAGTTTTTCTTGGCTTGGAATGGCCACTGTGCTCATCTTCTTTCTGCTGCTCTCTCTGAAAGTGAAACCACTGTGCTCCTCTGGCAAGATGTTCAGCTCCTGGATTACCTGGGAGGATCTGACCCTCAGGCTCTCTGTAGGGAATTTTATTTCCAGGTTCCAAAGGAGGTGCTGGCTGTGCAGTCTAGATGGAGAAGTTCTGGTTGCAGCACACATACAAAAGTACCTACTCACACGCTGGTTCTGGGATGAAGTTCCAGACAGTGAAGATGTTCCAGGTGGGGAAGAAGTTATATGAAACAAAACATAAGTTATCCCATGCATATTATCTGACCACATTGCAGTGAAACTGGAAATAAATGACAAAAGAAATGACAAGAAAGACAGAAATACATGGAAATTAAACAACACCATTCTCATCAATGAGTGTGTTACAGATGAAATTAAACAAGAAGTTAAAAAATATCTATAATTTAATGAAAATGCAAATGCAACCTATAGGAATTTTGGGATTCAATGAGTGTAGTACCTAGAGAGAAATTCATAGCTCTGAACTCACACATTAAGAAAACAGAACAGGAAAAAATAAATACTCTAATGGAGCAAATACATTGACTAGGAAAGGAAAAGCAAATGAAACCAAAAGCCCACAGGCGGGAGGAAATTATAAATTTTAGAGCAGAAATGAATTCAATTGAGATGAAGAAAACAATACAAAGAAGTAATAAATCAAACAGCTAGTTCTTTGAAAGATTAAATAAAATTGATAAGGCCCTAGCTAACCTCATCAAAAAGAGGAAAGAAAGAACTCGAATTCAAGCAATAAGGAATGAGAACCAGGAAATTAATACAGACCCAGTGGAGATTCAGAGGATCATTAATAGCTAATATAGGAATCATTACTTCAACAAATTTGAATACACAAATGAAATGGGCATTTTTCTAGAAAGGTACAAGTTAACAACACTAAATGAAGAAGATGTAAGAACTCTAAATAACCCAATATAACAGTCAATGAAATAAGAAAATATAATAAAAAGTCCACCATCAAGAAACTGTCAAAAACCTGATATATTCACCACTGAATTCCACAAGAAATTTATAGGAGATATAATCCCAATGCTCCTCAAAATCTTCAATGAAATTGAAAAGGAAACAGTCCTCTCAAAATCATTCCTAGAGGCAATTATTACAGATAGCAATACCAGAGAGAGATGCAACTAAAAAATGGAGCTATTGGCCAGTTTCTCTCATGAACATAGATGCAAAAATCTTCAATAAAATTCTCGCAATTAGAAGATTATATATCATGACCATGAATACTTCATCCCAAGGATGCAAGAATGTGTCAATATATGCAAATTCGTAAATGTAACACACTCTATCTATAGAGCCAAAGGGGAAAAAATCCCATAATCATCTCTACTGATGCAGAAAAGTCTTTTGACAAAGTTCCACACTCATTCATATTCAGAGCCCTACAGAAAATTGGAATAGAGGGCCGCTACTTCAATCTGATCAAAGTCATCTATGACAATCCAACAACTAGCATAATTCTAAATGGGAAAAAATGAAATTTTTCACACTGAGATCTGGTACAAAACAAGGATGTCATCAATCACCACTCCTATTCAATATATTTCTGGAATCATTAGCTACAGCCATTAGACAAGAGAGAGTAATAAAAGGAATATGAATAACTAAAGAAGTTAAATTATCACTGTTTGCACATGACATGATAATCCACTTGGAAGACCCAAAATAACTCCACCAAAAATTAATACATGAATTCAGTAGCACAGCAGGTTACAAAGTCAACAAACAAAAGTCAACAGCATCCTGTACACAATTAAAAAAAAAAAAACACCCTGAGAGAGAAATTAGAGAATCAATGCCTTTTATGATAACACTGAAGAAAATGAAATACATGGGAATTAACCTGACTAAAAAGTTAAGAACCTTTTCAGGGAATACTACAATACTCTGAAAACACAGATCCTAGAGGATTTCAGAAAATGGAAAGATATTCTCTGATCCAGGATAGGAAGAACCAACATTGTTTAGATGGCCATACTCCCTAAATCGTTAAACATATTAAATGTACTTCCTATCAAAATATCATCAACATACCTCACAGACCTGGAGAAAGCACTCCTAGGATTTATTTGTAAGCAAAAAAGACCAAGATTACAGAGAAAATCCTGGCCAACAAAGACAACAAGGAGGCATTACAATTCCTGACCTAAAGTTATACTACAAAGCTACAGTGACAAAATGAGCATGGTATGGGCAACAAATACACCTCAGGATCAATGGAATAGATTAGAATATAGAGAAGCAAATAAAAACACACTCAGCCACTATATCTTCGACAAAGGGGCCAAACATTTTTAGTGGAGAAAGATAGTCTCTTTAAGGCTCACTAGATGGTTCAGCAGTCTAAAGGCCCTGCTTAGGAAAGCTTAGGCAACCACAGGAACCATAGTTGGATCCACTGCACCACATGCTGCCCCAGCCCCAACCCCAGGGCATGTTGACCTGGCCATAAAAATGATAGTCTCTTAAACAAATGGTGTGGGAAAAGTTGGCTATCCACATTCCAAAAATTAAACTTGACCTAGGTCTATCACCATGCACTAAACTAAAGTCAAAATGAGTTAAAGATCTAAATATTAAAAGAGAAACATTAAATCTCCTGGAAGGAAAAGTGAGAGAATATCTTGACGACATCTGGGTAGGCAAAGAGTTTATGGACCAAAACCAAAATGCACGTTTAACACTTGAAATAATCAACAACTGTGAAGCTCTCCAGCTCAGAAGTTTTTGCACCTCAAAAGAAATTACCAACAGAGTGAAAACAAAACACACAAATTTCTAAAAATATTTAGTAATAAGTATTCAAAAGAAAGGTCTTCTATACAGAATTTATAAACAACTAAAAAACATTAGGGTCCCAAAATTCAAAGTCTCAGTCCAAAACTGGCATCTGAGATGAACACACACTTCTCAAAGAAAGAAATTCAGCAAGCCTATAAATACATGAAGAAATGATCCACATTGCTAGCCATTCATGAAATGCAAATTAAAACAACACTGAGATACCATCTCACCCCAGAAAGAATGGCTATCATAAAGAAATCAACCATCAACAAATGTTGAAGAGGCTATGGGAAAAAAGTAACCCTTCCTCACTGCTGGTGAGAATGCAGACTAGTACAACCATTATGGAAAGTGGTGTGGAGGCTCCTTCAAAAACTAGAACTGGAAATCCCATTCAATCCAGCTATCCCCCTACTGGGAATTTTCCCAGAAGAACTGAAAACATCATACTATAGTGATATCTGTGCACCTATCTTTATATCAGCCTGATTTTCTAATAGCCAAACCTCGGAAACAACCAAAATATCCATCATCTGAAAGATGTGGTATTTTTATACAATGAACTGTTACTCAGCTATTAAGAATGATAAACTAGAAAACTTCATATATAAATGGGTGCATCTTGAACATACATTCATAAGTGAAATAAACCAGACTTACATGTGTACATACCATATAGTCTCGATAGTGTAAGAACTCAAAAGAAGAAATAAAAATGGAGAGGCATAACACAGCTGAATGGAACTCAAGGACTTAAGGGTTAAACAATGAAGTGACTGCAAGCAGAAAATATAGGAAGCATGGCAGGGGCAAAACCAAGCACAGGATGAATTAGATAATGGTCCAAAGACCCTCCAAAACGTTTGTCACACTGAGCATAGCAATGTGTAATACTAAAACTGCTTGGGATGATTGTCATTCTTTTCTTTTAGATGTGTGTTGCTTCTTATGTAAATTCAGTTACTGGTAGACTCTCTCAAGTAAATGGCTGTTTTACGGCAAAACAAAAAATTGTGTCAAATTAGATTAAGAGACTAGGAAAAACAGGGCTGCGGAGATAGCTCTGTGTCACAAATGCCTGCGTGGCAAGTGCAAGGTCATGAGTTTGAACCTCGGTCCCGCGGGAAAAAAACCAAAAAAACCAAAAAGAGAGACTAGGAAAAATACCGAAGAATTGACAGTCTACAATTTTCTATATGCTCAGATTTCTAAATTCCAGTGTAAAATGTGTAACTGATTTTATCACATTCTATAGAGATTTATTAGAATATACATGATTTATAGATAATAACAATTCCAATTTAGGGCTCAGATGTTTGATACTAGAAAAACAGTGAATCTAAGCTCAAGTAACTATGTTATAGAGTATTAGAATCACCAGGTTTTTCTTCTGAAGGGTTGAAAATATAAGTTTACAGACCAAAAA
>PVKN010033541.1:0-12015 GCA_004027915.1 Capromys pilorides
AAAGAAAGAAAGAAAGAAAGAAAGAAAGAAAGAAAGAAAGAAAGAAAGAAAGAAAGGGGCTGAGGGTGCAGCTCAGTAGCAGAACGAGGCCCTCGTACTGCAGAAGAACTTTGAACAAAAGTCGAAAACATAAAAGAATCCACGTAAAGGAACAAATAATTCAAACACCAAGAATAATAATGAGTATAATTAACTGTAAACCCTTGAATAACTATTATTTAATTACCCACATTTGTCACCACTAATAGTCAGTATTAGCACCAACTTTCTACTCTGAAAATTCACACACAAAGGGAAAAAATAAGTATTTATTTATCCTGTTGTTTTAAGAAAAACTATGGTTTATCCTCCAGCTTAAGAGGGAAATCAATTCTTTACAAAAATGCCAGTTAGGGCAGGCCAGAGAGATCGCTCCACGGTCTAAGCGCCTGCCTGGCAAGCGCAAGGACCTGAGTTTGATCCCCAGTGCTGCATGTCACAGTGGCCACCGGAAACAGGCATGGTAGCACACACTTGTAATCTCAGCACTGGGAAGGCTGAGACAGGAGGATCAACACAAGTCCCAGCTATACAGTGAGATCCAGTACCAAACACATAAATGTAAATAAATGAATAAATAAAAGATTTATTTATTTATTTATTTTTTTTTTTTTTTTGATGGCTCAGGTCACCCTGAGTGCAGGGCTAGCAAAGCATGTGGTGCCAAGGATTGAACGGGGATCGAACTGTGATCAAACTGTAGTCCCCTGAGGCTGCCTAAGCTTGCCTAAGCAGGTGCTTTAGACTGCTGAGGTACATCACTGGCCCTTTTTTTAAATTTATGTGTTTGGTACAGGGTCTCACTATGCAGCTTGGGTTCATAATGATCCTCCTGTCTCAGCCTCCGCAGCACTGGGACTACAGGTGTGTGCCACCACACCCGGTTTCAGTGGCCAGCTCAGCAGGCTGGGGCAGGCCAGCATGGCATGCAGTACAGGACATCAAACCAAGGCAGGCACTTAGACCACTAAGCTATCTCTCCAGCCAAGATTAAATTCTTA
Source organism: Capromys pilorides (assembly GCA_004027915.1). Classification (NCBI taxonomy): domain Eukaryota; kingdom Metazoa; phylum Chordata; class Mammalia; order Rodentia; family Capromyidae; genus Capromys; species Capromys pilorides. Next base: position 1,041 of record PVKN010033541.1, read on the forward strand.
AAAAAAAAAAAAAAAAATCCAGCAGGTATATGGAGAATGAATGACAGAATCAGAAAATCATTATTTCATGACAGCTAATGAAATAAATTATTCAGACAGATTCTTTAAAAACTGACCCACTACCTGGCAAGCACAGGGTCCTAAATTCAATCCCTGGTACCGCAAAAAAAAACAAAACAAAATAAAACTAACCCATTAGGAAAAGGATATTTGTACTATTACTTCATGGATTATTTACTAATTATACAGTGAAAATTAATGTATTTGATAATAAGATATACCAGCACTACCAGAGGCAAGTAATGAAACATCACAAACATCAGGACAATAGAATGTGCCTCCTCAACTTATTCATCCAAACAGACTATTCATTAAAAAAAAACAAAACCTCATGAAATGAGGCTTTATTCCACAACCTCTTGTCTAGAATTTCCAAATTTTATATTTTTTTCAGCCAATTACTATCTTTACTTGAAAACACAAAGTAAGTACAATAATTTCCATTGGTTCAGGAAAATCTTACTTGTCTTTTAGGGATTTTTCCCAAACAGGGCCCCTCCGAGGTAACACTAAAGCCTTTTGATCCTCTTCCTCCATAATTAATGTCCCCAACTACCCTTAGCTTCCAGATCTCAAGCTGCTTTCCAGAACACCTGGAAACAAACTGCATGGCTGACTACAGAAAAGCTGCTCCCGCACTACATCTGGCCCTAACTTTCCGCCAAATCAAATGCCAATTTATTGCCCTGTGATGTACAGTCTATCAAGCCACTTCCTGGATGCCCCCGCTTCACAATGAACCAGAAACTCAAGGCAATAATGTGAGTTCCACAAGTAGGCAAGTAATTGCTCAATAACCATGGAACAATGAAAGGTCAGTTGCAATCTGTGCACATGTGCCAGCCCTTCATAATTTGACCTACAGTGGTAAGAGTGGTAACAGAAGGCTGGTGTTACCGAAGAGACATGCATCGAGGAGCCAGCCAACAGGCAGCCAGGAGTGCTTGTCCATCTAAGCTCTATAGCATCTACAAAGAACAGAGGAAAGGAGCACAGGCCTCAGAACTACTGAGAAGTATCTTTGAATCTGTATTTATATACTTGTTTATTTCTTTTGCAGCGCTAGGGATTGAATCCAGGGCCTCGTGCATGCTATTCAAGTTCTACCACTGGAGGCGAGACTCACCTTATCTCTCAATTTCCTAAAGAAAAACTGAGAGCATGAGGTGGTCACTGGTATCACTTTTTCTTTCTTTTAGGTTTAGTTTTTGAGATACGGTCTTGCTAAACTGCCCAGGTAGCCTCCAAGCTGCAATCCCTGTGCCTCAGCCTCTCAGAGCATGCTATTATAAGTGTATGCTGCTATCCACACCCAGATCTACATTCTTTTTTTTTTTTTTGCGGAACCAGGGATTGAACTCAGGCCCCTGCACTTGCCAGGCAAGTGCTTTTATACTGAGCTATCTCTTCAGCCCCTACATCCTTTCTTAATGAGGTGATCTGATTTCAAATGATCCAACTTGCATTCTGCTCTATACCTGACTCTATCTTCAAATGGGTGCCAGAAGAGAGAAAAAAACAATTGTGTCCACATCTAGTATCACTTCAGAAACTGAGTAATCAATCAAGCATCTCTGAGCATAAAAAGGTGGTAAGAGGGGACAAGACTGAGACTACTCTTTTATCTGTCTTATGCAAAACTATACACTGAGTTGCAAGCATTTGGCTTCTCCTGAAATCCTTTGCTATCTGCTCTGATTCTGGGTGAATGGAAAAGAACTGAAAGGGACTCTGTCTGCCTCCTTAAAAGAAAACAGCAGCTGGCTTTCTATCTCTTTACTCAACTGACTGCTGTCATTTAAGCTGGGCATTTACCGACGATGGGGCGTTTCAGGCTTCAAGAAGCAGCAGCAGTTGTGTTACAGGGATGAAGGCACTGAAGCCACATCAAGTCTGACACCCACTGCAGACCACACTGTTACACTGCCCCAACAACTATCAGAAAAAAATCAAGTTCTTTTGCCTCTGCTTTTGAGAGCTGAACTGTTAGGAATGCCATTTCCTCTCTTTGCACTCTTCCTTTCTGATAGATAGAACAGAAAACGTGCCCTCTAACCAGCCAGCATACTAGTTCTAAAGGCAGTGTCTCTAACTATTAGGGAGAGGTGGACCCAAAGGAAGCCAGACTAGGCAGAGATGTTTTCCTTCCAGTCATCATTTTCTAAACCTGAGTACAAAGAAATTTTTTTGGAAAATAAGTGTCGAATGAAGAGGGTTTAGAAAGCATTTGGGGAAGACCCAATGAAAAGAAGTAACAAAATAAAGTCATCAAAATGCAGAGAAGGGGCTGGGGAGATAGCTCAGTGACATAAACACCTGCCTGGCAAGTGCAAGGTCTTGAGTTAAATCCCTGCTACCAAAACATAAAAATTCAAAATTAAATAATAAAAACTAGCTGGGTGTGGTGGTGCACCCGTAATCCCAGCACTTGGGAGGCTGAAGCAGGAGGATCCGTGCAAGTTCAAGACCAGCCTGGGCTACAAAGTGAGCTCAAGGCGAACCTGAACTGCATAGTGAGACAGTGAGACCCTGTCTTAAAAAGACAAAAAAAAAAAAAGAATAAAAACTAAGGGCCAGCGAGATGGCTCAGCAATCTAAAGAGCCTGCTTAGGCAAGCTTAGGCAACCCCAGGGACTGCAATTCGATCCCCAGCACCACATGCTGTGCCAGCCCCACCCCCAGGGCAGGCTGAGCCGGCCATAAAAAAAAAAAAAAAATAATAATAATAATAATAATAATAATACAGATAAAAACAAAAAGAATCAGGGCATCTTTATTTTTCCCTAACAGGCTGAAATGCCTACAAGTATACTACGGTGCCAAAGTATGAGTCAAATTCAAGTTACAGTGATTTTCTCTCTCTCCTCCTCTCTCTATTGCTCAGCTTGGCCTTAAATTGCCAGTCTCTATAAATCCTCCTGCTTTACCCTTCTAAGAACTATCAGTACATGCTACTGTGCCTGGCATTATAACACTATAGCATTATAAATGCTCAAGAATCTCCAAACTAACATAGTCTTACATTTTATTACAAACCAAGAAAGAAAGGAAAAGCATAGAAAATAGCTACTTACATAAATCTGTACAATTTACCTCTCAACGTTTCATTTTCTTTTTTCTTTTTCTTTTTTTTTTTTTGTGGAACCAGGGTTCGAACTCAGGACCTTGCACTTGCCAGGTTGGCACTTGTGCCACGGAGCTATCTCCCTAGCCCCTACCTCTCAACATTTCAACCTTTACATAAATTTGCCAGATTTTAGCGTACTTGGCTCTTTCACTTTCCTCTCAGGTCTTGAACAACCCAGAAGTTCAATTCCAAGTGGTGGAGGCCAATGACTCGCTGAGTACTGATTAACGACTCCTTAAACACTGACTAATAAGGACATACTCCTCTACTACTTTCCAAACTACAGAAAACAATAAAAGCACACACTCAATACAGGTAACTTTAGCGAACTTATTTTTCTGACAATTACTCTTTCTCAGTCTTTTTCCTGACAGTGACTCCTAAAATCTCTTTTCCCTGTATCTCTCCCTCTTGCAAACAAAATAAGGTATAAGGTATTCTTGAAGTTTCTAGTATTGAGAGGCCTAGGCCAGACAGATGCTAAGTCACCATTCCTCCCAGGCTGAATTCAGACTGTATTTAATTAAATGTTCTTTTCAAACCTCTGGAGGCTAGATGGACTCAAACTTCCTAGCTCAGATTCTAAATTCACCAAGCCTGAAGCAGACTGTACCCTACAGGTGTGTTTGTCCAGGATAAACTATATTTAAATAAACTCCTAACACATTCACCTTCTCCTGGCACCTGCTACTCCCTCTGAAACTCAAGCATATCATTTCTGTTGTACTAGTAAGCTCAGGAAAGAAATGAAGTGGTACCTTGGTTCATAAACTTGATTCTTTGTATGATTCGGGTCACATACTGAATTGGTCAAAACCAAATAAAAAAATAAAATAAAATTTTGCCCTAAGGTCAACCTTGATCTAACCACTAAATTTGATTTGGCTCATCCCTGTAGTTTTCAACCAGAATCATGTTTAAGAGCTAAGTTCATGGACTGATTCTTTATCCTACCCCTCAGAATTACGTCAGGGAACACACTGATGTCTCCTTGGGAATTGTTTCGTTCATTATCTTGGCTCGCTTATTACACAAGAGAAAAAGCAGGAATAAGAAAAGACGGAAGCAAGTTGCTTTTACTCACTGTCATCCATTCAGTATCTGAGAGAAATTACACAGTACTGATTAGAAACATCAAAGGTTAGCTTTGGAATAGTAAGACAGAGCAACTAGTCTTGTAAAATTGGTAGTTCCATGGGCAAGAAATTTGACTTCTTTAATTGTTTGTTTGTCTGTTTGTTTACCAATACAGACTCAGTGCTTAAGTACCTAAAGGAAATGCCTGGTACACAGCATATTGTCAATAAATATTGGTTAGAAGCAAGTCAGTAACCACTCAGAGCCATATGGAATCCAAATCTTGAAGAATACCAGAAAGAAAACTCCCAAAATCTAGAATATTTTCATAGTTGATATAGGTATTTTTTCTGGGACTCAAAATTTTAGTCTTACACTGAACACCACCAAACCTGACAATCAAAACGTTACCTTACACCCTACTACACGGCCTGGGGCTAACTCTCCAAAGGCCCACACCTCAACACAGCTCCACAGACAGGCACCACACAGACACCACTACATTCCTCAGATCTGGCCCTGGAGCCTTTAATGTCAGCGAAAAGCAATTCCATAAGAAAAGATTTTGGGGGGCCAGAGAGAGAGCTCAGAGGCATAAGCACAAGGACTGGAGTTCAATCCCCAGCCCTGCGTGCTGTGCCATCTCAGCCTCAGATCCCCAGGCATCCACTATGCAGCCCAGAATGTAATCCCAGAACTTCAGAGGTTGAGATAGGAGGCTCCCTAGGAGTTTGAGACAAGCCTGGGGGCTACAAAAGTGAGCACAAGGCCAGCCTGAACTGCATAGGGAGACCCCTGTTTCAAAAGAAAGAGAGAGAAGAAGGAAAGGGAAGGGAAGGGGAGGGGAGGGGAGGGGATGGGGCGGGGGAAGGAAAAAAGGAAGGTCTTTTGTGGCCAACAAAATAACTCAGCAGACTAAGCACCTGCTTAGGCAAGTGCAGGGAACAGTTTTGATCCCCAGCACCGCATGCCCCACCAGCCCCCCACACACCCCACCCTCCCCTGCATGCTGAGTGGGCCACTGAGACCTGATGGGTGGTGGCGTGCACTTATAAACCCAGCACTGGAGAGGCTGAGAACAGGAGGATCCTACGTATGAGCTGTGTAGTGAGACTCTGTACTAAATATATAAAAAAGAAAGAAAAAATTTGGTTACGATACTTCTAGATGTTTCTCTTATTTTTCCCTCTCTTCCTAATATAAATCAAACATTTTCTAGAAAAGAACCTCTTTAAAAAAAGAAAAAGAACTTCTTTGTAAAGATCTAAGTTTAAAGACCAAGATTAAAGGTAGCATAAATCTGGAAGCAAATCATCATGACCAAACACCACGAAATTGATTAAAGCTCATTCTACAAAGCTATACTGAATGACAGGTACTAAAGCATGCAAGGACTTACCTAGTTGGGAGAAAAACTTACCAGTTTAGTTAAGAGTTATTTTTCTAAACTCCCTATTCTTTTCAGATCTAAAGCCAAGAGCACTATCAAGTATCCAGATATTTTACTTTCTTTTCCACGCCCCAGAACTTAGCACTGGGGCTAGCTGTGAAACTAAACATCATTTCAGTATGCACAAGACCCCCAAGATTGTTAGAAGGATGAAAGGAAATATGACTTTGGACTCTAAACCCATGGCAGGGCTTGGGCAGATACAAGGAAGAGGCAGAGGCTCTTACACCCCTAAGCTCAGGCAGGACACCCCAGCACTACAGGCAGCATAGGGTTAACCACCCACCCGCTCCGAGAAGCACAAAGGTACATCACTGCAACATGCCTAACATTTACATTGCCTCTCTCTGCTCATTAAACAGGTTTTGGTTAAATAATGAACAAACTGTATTACAGACTCCGATGAGAATTCCAAAATTATAAATCAACTGGGAAAGCCCAAAGGGGCAGACAGACAGGGAGGGGGAGAAGGATAATATTGACTAATATAAAGGGCGCAGCTTGACAGTGGATATTCCTGCCACACCTGATCAAACACACTCCATGGGGGGAGGGGAAAGAGAGCAAGAGAGGGGAGATGGGGCAAGACAGCCTGAAATTTGCATCCGGAAAAGATTAAAACTGATTCTTTGGGGATAGAGAAAATACATAATATATATTACTATAAATGCAAAACTGTACTAAAAGCTAACTCAAATGTCAAAGATTACAGCTTGAATAAATTTAAATATAAAAGCCATGTGCTTTCTTGAGTTAATGAGAGAGATATAAAAGGACATACGCCAGGAGGCTGAACAGAGCCTTATGCTGCCTTTGCTGGGCAATGGGTCTAAAGCACTGCAGTGAGTATACTCAAAAGCTTTCCTCTAGAGTTCTGAGTTCTGAGGAAGTACCGTGAAACCATTATTTTCGTAGCCTATGTTTGCTTTAAAAAAAAACTGACCTATAAAACTAGAAGTGGTGCCACACTCCTATAGTCTCAGCTACTTAGAAGGCTGAGACAGGAGGATCACCTGAGCCCAGAAATTCAAGGCCAGACTGGGCAAGCTAGCAAGACCATGTCTCTTTTATTTACATACTATAAAATTAACCCTTATCAACTATACAAATCAAGCCAAGCATGGTGGTGCATGCCTATAATTCTAGCACTCAGGAGGCTGAGGCAGGAGGATCACCATGAGTCAAGACCACTCTGGGCTACACACTGAGCTGGAAGCCAGTCTGAACTACGTAATGAGACCCTGTCTTAAAACAAACAAGGAAAAAAGTATTCAGTAGGTTTTTTTTTTATATATTTACAAAGTTGTGCAATCATCATTACTATCTAATTCTAGAACATTTTTATCATCCCTAAAAGAAACTCTGTACCCCTCAGAGCCCAGGCAACCACCCTTCTGCCTCATTCCTTCACAATTACTTCCTAAAAGGACAGCTAAGGGGATGTAGGGACCAAACGAGAATGACAAATCAAGACTCTCTCACAGTGTAAGTTCAGACTTCATTCAAAGTAATAATACACAAACTTTGTTCCAACAACTTTCTTCTTCTAAATACAACCTATTCTTGAGATTTATAAAGTATATGGAAAATATGCTATTACTGCATGCTCAGTCCTACAGAGGGTGAAGTCACTATGCAGTTTGGGCGAATACTGACTGCACACAGGGCCCAAAGACACACATCTGTGAAGATACCGGTGTGTGCTTAATTCCTTCACAATGATCACATAACGTTTGTGGTGGAATAAATAGTGCTTATGCATTTATAATATCCTCAAGCTGCTTACAAGAAAAGGAAAATAAACCATTTTGGTATACTGAAAATGTTCAATGTTCTTACCAATCAAGCCATCAAACAAAAAGACTTCACAAAAAAGGGACAAAACTAAAGTCAGATTCATGAGTTAAACTGGATAGAAGCGCTAGAATTCCCACATCATGCTTCCTATCTATGTGGTGTACCATAACCAGTCATATAACATGGGCACAGTCTCTTCAGTTTCTCTCTCCAAGTTCAAAATCCTTTCCCAGCCTCCTACCATTAACAGGCTTCCAAGAAAGTGGTACTCCTGACACTGCCAATCTGAAAAATCTGTTTGTTTCTGTTAAAGAAACAAGAAATTGGTCATGGACTACAAAGTCCAGCACCAGAGGGGCAGCAGACCTATAAACCTGTTCCTGGGAGCCAGCACTGTATGTGTGTGGTGAGGGGTCAGACCCAGTTTGAAGGCCATGAAAAATGCTCTATTTGGATCCATTTTGGCATTTTCTCAGGTAGGTAACATATTACCCTAAAAAAAAATGGGGGGAGCTTACTTAGCAACAACCATCTTAACATCTGCTACAGCTGTTGACCTTGGAAAACATTATTACCTTCCTCTTCCCTGCAAGAAAAAACCGAGAAACATCTAGTTATGTTCCTAGAACCACTGGCAAAGCCTGCTCAAAACAATCTAGTTTATTGTTTCCAAGCAGCAGACAATCTGACTGGATTCCTAACCCAAGGAGATAAATTAGCCACTTGACTCAGGAATAATAGTTCTGAGTGGTCCAGAGACCTCAAGACTTGGGCCACGGGCATAACCTCTGAGCTGAAATCCAGGATGCAGCAAGGAGGAGGAGACAAGTAATGATCTAGAACGAACAGCAGGTGAGAAGGGCACCTCTGTCGGAACAGCAGACCACCTCAGCACCTCAAGGTCTGTAGGGTCCCCAAAAAGCCTTGAAAATACTTTAGAGTGATCTCAGCCATTTTAGGGTGTTCCCAGGCACATATAATAGCAACCCTTCACCAGGCATAGTGGCTCACGCCTGTAATCCCAGCACTTGAGAGGCTGAAGCAGGAGGATCAACGTGAGTTCGAGACCAGCATGGGCTACAAAAGTGAGTTCAAGGCCATCCTGAACTACATAGTGAGACCCTGCCTCACACAAATAGGTAGGTAGGTAGGTAGGTAGATAGACAGATAGATATCCTTCATTGTATAGGAGATGTTTACCAGTTATCTTCAATTACATTAACTTGTTTAATCCTCTTACTCCTAGAAAAACAGTACTCTGAACTCTAGCCCTAAAATAATTATAATTCTGGGTTATTTAAGCTTTATCTGTAAAATTATTTTTATAATTTGTAGACAAATTTATAAAGCAATCAAGTTACTCATAACACAGGCCATAAAATAAGAACATGCCAGCTAGTAGCAATCAGCCCTGCTAATTAACAATTGCTTTATCTATACTTAATTTTTTCTTAGCTAATTATTTCCAAAAGTTTTTCAATTGAGTGAATTTGCTCCTTTACAGAAAACACAGTTTAGATAAGTTTGGCCCATTTTCAGTAGTGTAGTAAAAAGGAATTTTTTGCCAGATCTTCTATATTTCTCAGGAAAGGAGGAAACTTTTGTTTATGACTTATTCAGTGTGTAGAAATCTAAATTTCATTCAATTTTGGTCTGAGATTTGTCACTAGACAACAGCATTAAACTGTTACACTGCAAATACTCTTTACAGTCAACAGGAAAATTCTGAGTTTCCCACCATTTTCTATTCATATAAATTTGTGATAAATGGAAACATTCACTGTGGAGGGAACTGGCACATACACATACTGCATCTGTTTATTTACTTATTTATTTATTTGAGATGGGGGCTTTTGGGTTAGCTCCGTGGTTTAAGCACTTGCAGACGCAATACCAGTCAGGCAGGGGATGGCGGTTTGATCCCCAGACCTACCCTTAAGGCAGCCTAAGCCAGCCAAAAAAAAAAATCCTTCTTGGGGCTGGCGAGATGGCTCAGTGGTCTAAAGCGCCTGCTTAGGCAAGCTTAGGCAGCCACAGGGACTTCGGTTCGATCCCCGGCACCACATGCTGCACCAGCCCCACCCACAGGGCAGGCTGAGCCAGCCAGAACACAAATAAATAAATAAATAAATCAGGTTAAAAAAAATCCTTCTCATTTATCTGAGACAGGGTCTCAGTATGTAGTACAGGCGCACCGTGAACTCACAGCAACGCTCCTGCCACAGTCTCCCTCGTGTGAGGGTACACGTGTACGCCACTGCGACCAGCCACCTACATTTGATCTTTTCTCCTTCTCACTTCTCTCCCATCTTTCCCTTCCCTAAAGAAATAACTGTTTGATTCACTGATCGTTTTTATTTTTAGTCCCAACTTCATTAATCCCCATTCTGATCTTCATAACTTTTTTCCTCGTCTCCATTTCAGATCTGGAATGTTCTTATCTTCCTAGGACCACGAGGTGTATTTTTATGCTATTTACTTGGAATTTTGTGTATTTGTTTTGTATTTGAGCTAGGTCTTACTATATATTCCAGGCTGCCCTTAACCTCTCTATGTAGCCCATGCTGACCTCAACCTTAGGCAGCCATCTTGCCTCAGTCGCCTGAATGTTGAGATTATGGACAGGCCTTACCCACCCTCTACTCTTATGTGTACACTTATGACTGTAACCTTCCCTTTCAGATCTGCTCGCATTAGCCAGGTGTGGTGGTGCACACTTGTAATCCCAGCACTTGGGAGGTTGAGGCAGGAGGACTGTCGAGTTTGAGACCAGTCTTGGATACAAAGTAAGCTCAAAGCCAGCCTGAACTGCAGGTAAGATCCTGCCTCAAAAACAAAAAAAAAGGGCCGGCGAGATGGTTCAGTGGTCTAAAGCGCCTGCTTAGGAGGGCTCAGGCAACTGCGGGGACTGCAGTTCGATCCCTGGCACCACATGCTGCGCCAGCGCCACCACCAAGGCAGGCTGAGCCAGCCACAAAATGAATAAATAAACAAACAAACAAACACAACAAGCAAACAAATAAATAAATAAATAAAAATTTAAAAAAAAAAACAAAAAAAAAGGTCTGCTTGCACTACCTCCCATGGTATCTGCTAAGTTACGCTTCCACTGTCATTGAGTCTAGGAATTTTTTCTTCCCTGATTGCTTCTGTGAACCACTAATTAATTACTCAATATCTCCATATGATTTCAGTTTCTGTGGGGTTTTTTGTTTTGTTTTGTTTTGGCTTTTTTGCTGTTGACTTTTATTATTATTTTTTTTAATTTTATTTTATTTTATTTATTTATTTGTTTGCTTGTTGTGTTTGTTTGTTTCTTTATTTATTCATTTTGTGGCTGGCTCAGCCTGCCCTGGTGGTGGGGCTGGCGCAGCATGTGGTGCTAGGGATCGAACCGCAGTCCCTGCAGTTGCCTGAGCTTTCCTAAGCAGGCGCTTTAGACCACTGAACCATCTCGCCGGCCC
>PVKN010033542.1:0-12018 GCA_004027915.1 Capromys pilorides
CTTTCCTAAATTTCAGTTAAACCATCTATTAATTTTTTTTTTTTTTAAAAGGGCAGTGGTTTATTTGGAAAAGTGTGGAAAAAAGAGACAATAGATAACTACTTTCAAAGAGCAGGGGCCACAGAAAGCAACTTCCACCTATTGAATTGCTAAGTCCAGTTACATTTTTCAGTTTAGATGTTCAGATTTTCACTTGATTCTCTTGTGCAAATTACAGTTGTTTGTTGAAACTTTTCACCTTTCCGTCAGTTTTCTCTATTGTTTCTTTTGGTTTTTGCTCTTGTTTATTTTGAACATACAGCAGTAGTTAAAGCCTGCTTCTGTTAGTTATAATATCCACGTCACCTGTAGGTTTATTTTTATGGTTTCCTTTTGATTTCTGATTATTTGGTCTTGTTTTATGGCATACCTGGTAATGCATTGAATGCTGAGTATATGTAAATGAAAATTTGAAAAGGCCCCAATAGTTTTCAAAATGTGTCTCTTTCTTTTACTGGAGAGATAGGGTAGGAGTTTTGAACATTACTCCAGTCAGAGCTTAAAGTGAGTCAAAGTCCAGTTGCTGTTTGGTAAGTCTTTGTGCCTCTGGGGCCAGCATGTCTTGTGAGCCTGCGGCGTTCACCAGAACCTAGCTCCCCAGCAGCTTCAGAAGTCTGGTTCTTATCCTCTCAGTGTGTCAAGGCAACAATTAGTGTGCGTGTTTGAAGCTTATTTACACTTTCAGCCTGACACCATATATAGCTTTAGACATTAACAGTGGTTTTGCAGGAAATAATGACAGGGTAACAAGCTCTCTTCTCTGTTCCTTTCTTCCACTGGTCTCATGGAACCTCTGGTCTCCCTGTTGTTCACTTTGGTCCCTCAAGCACTGAACGAGTTGCTTTCCTGCTTTTAAAGGTGGCTGTTTTCCTAGAAGAACTTGGGGTTTGAGCCTCTTGTCCTCCAGCCAGATGTGGCAAATGCTTCCAGGAACAATGCCCTTTGGGGTGCCAGGTCTCCTCTCCTTGGTTTCACCTCCATGCTATAGTCTTTTTTTAAAGTGTATTTGGTATAGGGTCTCACTACACAGACTCGTATTGATCTCCTGTTTCCAGCCTTCCCAGTGCTAGGATTACAGGCGTGTGCTGCCATGCCTGGTCTGCTGAGCAGTCTCTCCGGCCTCTACCCTGGAATCTTGACTCTCCTACTTGACATGGTCTCAGTAGTCCTTTGGTGTCTGTTCATCAGACCTCTCCAGTAATTTTGGGTGGGAATATTGACAAACTTCAAGATACTTTAACATTAATGGGAACTTTTTGAAGGAAATGTCAATGAATAGATGATCAGTCCAATGAACATGGATTTTGACATTGCCTTACATAGTAAAGTATATAATAAACTTTTTTTCTGAATCATCACCATAGTAATTTTAACAACGATGCTTCATTATTAATGGTGATCACTACATTGACTATTGATTGCTAGCTTTCTTTTACTATAAGCCTGAAGAATATTTTATGATGCTGTATGCCACAGTAAGATCACACAAAAAGTTAGTGACCATATGGCAGTGCGTCTTTCTACTCCTATTTTTAGCTTTTGAATTTATTCTGCTAGTGAGGTTGACACATGTAGTTGGCTTAAGGAAATAGGACAATTTTAGCTGTTAACTATGGACATTTAAGCTGTGGTTATGGACAGTGGGTAAGGGGCCATTTGTTGTTCCTCCTTAAAAAGATGTTTTGAGTCTCTCAGATCTGCAATGGCTGTGCCTTTTCTGTGCTTTTCATTGCAGGAAGAAGAGAGTGAAGAAGAACCCAAGCTGAAATATGAAAGGCTTTCTAATGGGGTGACTGAAATTCTTCAGAAGGATGCAGCCAGCTGCATGACAGTCCATGACAAGGTGAGGGGATATCAAAGGTCTTTGCTTCTGTGTATGTTTGTTTCTAGAGCCCTGATGCTTTTGCTGGTGTTTTACAGTGGCCATATTTCCTTTCTGTCATACCTCATCTTTTTCTCACTGACAAAAACCAAAACAACGACCCCAAATATTTTGTCTAGGTGCACACACCCTACCATGGGTGTACCGTGTATCCCAAGATGTATCAGTAGAATCAAGACAGCAGTTCATATGAAAGATTCATAGGACTTGGGGAATTCCATCACTTAATATCTCAAATCATAAGGACCATGTTAAGGTTAGAAATAGCGGGATGCTCCATGCTGTTAGAAAAAAAGAAGTGGTTACGTTGAAAGTCTAAGAAGTCATAACTGCGTCAGATGGTTATTTACAGGAGTGAATGAGTATATTCTGCATCTGAGTCCTTCTATGTCAGAGGTTGCACCACACCTCTGAGTCCAGGTTAAGTACTGATAGCATCCTTAGCTTATTCTTGGACCAGAAATGCCTCAGTCGTGGTTGATACAGTGGTACTGGGGATCCAGCACCACTCTCTCCTGTGCACCTGTGAGTGTGTCTTGTCCCACCGTGAAAGGCAGATGCTGCACCTCATGTCCTTCTGGCTTTGAGCTGCTACCAACAGCCTGCCCCCTCCTCCCCTGGCCTTCCACCTAATCGTTCTTTGCTTCAGATTTCCACTACAAGGCACATCTCTGTACACACAAATGCTTGAGTCACACGTCTGCCTTCTTTCTGCTTTACCAGAAACCCCTCTGGTGAGGCTTCTGCTCCTTGGCCACGGACCTGTGCTGGACCCTTTCCCATTGCTGCCCCACTTTGGTCCCTTTCTGTTACCATTCTGGACTGACCTCACAGGTCTTTGTTCTCATTCAGTCTTTTCCCCTCCACACCCCTCTGCCAGGGATCAGAGCCTAGATCTGGAGAATCTTCGCCTCCATTACTCTTGCTGTTGACCACCTTGTCCTTGAAACCATTGTTCTGTGATGTTATGGCATCCTGAGCTTTGACTCATTCTTTCTTTTTCCTTTCTCCTCTGTCCCTGAACCGATCAGGGATCCTAACAGCACCAGCACATCCTGTTGGCTTCCACACCTGTCCTCTCCTTGTCCCCTCTGCTCTGGCTCAGTTGTGATAGCCATGACAGGCACACATTGGTTCATTCCCTAATACCGAGGGACAGTCACTAAAACCTGCTGGCACTTACCAGCCTTCATTACCTTTGTTAGTCCTCATTTCCACTTCTCAGTCATTGTCTTCTCGCTGTTAGAGCATGACGTCATTTCTAAGAAAACTGAGAGCACAAAACTGGGTCAGCCTGCTCCTGACCCCTGCTCTGCCTCTGCAAATCCATGCTCATCTTCCCTAGGTGACTTTTTCCAGCAGTTCCAGGCTCTTTTCTTCCATTTTTGTTCTTTATTTCATCTCATGCACTCTCCTTTCTCCTTGAGATATTTGCTGTGTCATGGAACATAGCTGATTCTAGCCCAGGTCAGCCACAAATCTAATTTCTGTCTTTGTAGATTTGCCTATTTCAGGTACTTAAGATAAATGCAGTTATACGTTATTTGATCTCTGTGTCTGGCTTCTTTCATGGAGCATGCTTTTGAGGTTCATCATTATATAGCATGTATCAACACTTCATTTCCTTTGTTGCAGCTGAGTATTCCATTGTGTGGATCTACTGTACGCTAGCACCAAATGGTGGACTTTTTTTCTGTACTGGATATTGAACCTAGGGTCTTCTCACTGAGCTACATCCCTAGCCTCTTTTTATTTTTATTTTGAGACAAAGCCTTGCTAAATTGCTGCTTTCTTTGTTTTATTATTTATTTATTTAGTCTTTTTGAGACAGGATCTCACTGTGCAGTTTAGGCTGGCCTTGAGCTCACTTTGTACTCCACACTAGTCTTGAGCTTGCAAAATCCTCCTGCCTCAGCCTCCCAAGTGCTGGGATTGCAGGGATGTGCCACCACATCCAGCTTTCTTTCTTTTAAATCTCTCAGTGTCTGTAATCACCTATATTCTGATCCCCACTAGAGTAGTCCACACAGCCTTCTAACAGCTCTGCTGTATCTCTATTTTCTGTTTTTTTTTACCTGCATCTCAGCATCTCCATAACAAACTCATCCTTCCTTTCTAAACTTACATCTACTTTTTGTTCTCTTTTCCATCTTCTTTGTCACCTAAACTCAGGGTCAGCTCTTGCACATGGCAAATAGGAATCTCTTGGACCTCTCTGTTTTTCCTTTTGAAGCCCATCTGCTTCCTACCCAGGGTGATCTGTGGAAACAGACTTTTAAATCCTATGTTATCACCTACTAAACAAAGCCTGAGCTCCTTCATGTTGGCTGGAAGGCTCTCTGTGACTTTGCCCAGTGTGCTTCGTTGTAGAACTTGGCAGTAGGAGGTGGCAGACTTTACGCACAATGTCCCTCTGTTTGCGTTCTGCCCCAAGCTCACCTGCTTCAGTTCACTCCCACCTCATCCCTTCTCCTTGTTTGTTCAGCTGTTTGTTAGGTCTCCCAGGAACCAGAGCATCTCATGAAGCTCAGCTGTGTGTGTCTTCAGATTTGCTTTCGTGCAAGCCCATTCAGAGCACTTGCACCAAATATCGCCTAGAAATTCTGATCCAGTTGTACCACCCTCCTTGTTAAAATTCTTTACTGACTTCCTTATGGCTCAGTGATTGGGACCAACCCACTCTGGTTTCAGTCTCCTTCTCTCCCTTTTCCTCTCTCCATAAATACTTAAATGCTGCCTGTTAGCCACCCTTCCATCCTCACCATCCATCTCAAAGATATGGATCAGATACTTGATCTGTGCGGAAGTGCTTATAATTTCTTGACTCTGTCCTGCTTTTTGTGGAACTCTGCACTATTAAGCAGGCTGCATCTACTCTGTCTGAAGTGGTCTTTTCCCATGGGCTGCCCCATCACTTCTGTTTTTTAAGTCTTCTTTCAGCACTAATGACACTGTGTATGTGCATAGGGTCCTAGAGGTACTTCTATCTTAAGCCTGTTCTTCACATTTAATTTCCTTCATTGTACCATACCTTTTAAGTAACTTTAGTGACTAAGACTCATTGTGTAAGCACAGTATAGTTACTTTTTGTGTGTTCCTTGAATGAATAGTTGAAAGTATAAAGTGAAGAACAACATATGGCACTTTATGCGTTTAGGACAGGGTCCTCAGGGTCTATAGGGTCTCATTATACAAATTGGACTCATAGTGATCCTGCTGTTTTCAGCCTCCCAAGCGCTGGGATTACAGGCTCACACCACCACTCCCAGTCTCAATGTCTGGTTCAGTGTGCCCTGGGGGTGGGGCCAGCCAGGTATACTGGGGACTGAATCCTAGCCACTGCTCTCTGCCTAAGCAGGTACTTTAATTCACTGAGCTCTCTGTTTGGCTTTGGCACTTTATTAAACATCATCCTTAAACCCGCTTGGCCAGAGTGCCTGAAGGTTGGGAACAGGAACCAGCACTCACTTTGAGAATGTGGGCTCTTAATCTGAAATCCACATTTCTGTTGATTCCAATTCAGTATGAAGTATCTCAGCTTTTATTTTTACTTTGCTGTTGTGCTGGAAACCAAACCTAGGGCCTTGTACATGCTAGGCAAGTGCTTTGCTCCTGAGCAACACACCAGCCCTGTTTTCAGTTCTGGCCTTAACTCTGCCACTCATTGGCTGTTTGCTGAGAACAGACTACTCAGTGGTTTTGAGAGTCTTTCCCCAAGTTTAATTGAGGCCCTCTCAGTTTTGGCATTTGGAATACCACAAACCACTCAGAGAAAGGTAGATGGTCCTAGGCAGCTGTCTGCATTTGTGGTCCTAAGATGGCCACTTCTCACTCCCTGGTGATGCCCTGAGGATATCAGCACTGCTTTTCCTCATCATCCACATAAGGTCCAGATGCGAAAAGACCAAGCAGTATTGGGGGCAGGGCCTCCAATATGTACAGGGCTAGAGATAATGAAAACCCAAAGAATTGGTTCTGAGGCCCTGATATTACACTTATAAATTTGTGTTTTCAGGATGTTTCATATATTTCAAGATGATTTCTTTTCTTAATCCTATCATGGTTCTCACTGTTCTCTCCTTAGCTTTGCTGCTGGTAACACTAACTGTATGGAACTATGATTATGGTGTTTTATGCAACTAAAGTGCAAAAAATGCCGTATGTTTTCATGCACTAACCTAAACACTGTGTTTTGTGGGTGAGGCTGGCACTTAGACTAAAGTGTCACCCCTTTGTGTCATGTTAGTCTTTCTGGACCTGTACAGGTTTTTTCAAATTGGATTTTCAGTATGACTGTGGGGCAAAGTTAGGAGCACCAAGCAGACTTTTTATGAACTTTGCTGTTCAGGTAGTGAAAAGTTCAAGCTTGGAGCCTTTCAACAAGTGAGCTATCATGGTAGTTTGTAAAGTGGGGCATCCTGTAATTTACTAAACTTTCACTTTGATAATTCATTCTTTATTTCTAAAAGAGAGTAGCAATAATTCATCTCATTCAGATGATTAAATGTTTCTAAACAAATAGTAACTTTTCATAAAAATCACTGAATTTTGTTTTTCACAAAAATGTTCTAAAGTAATTGTACTGCTAGATTAAAACTATAAAATCAAAATAATAATTTTGCTTTCTACCTTAAGTATTAAATAGATGAAACTTGTAATTTTGAACAAAAAAGAAAAGGAGTTAGTATCAAAGTAAAATATGCTGCATAGAAACTCCAAAGTTTTATAAACTAAAATGTGATTAGAAGTTCAAAAGTGGCCTTTATAACAGTGCCAGAGAATGACACAATATTAAAGCATTTTAAGGATCCAATCTCCCTCAGCTTCCTAACAAAGTAGATACAGTATTTATGAGGTGAATCAATACTGTGAGACACTTGGGGTGCAGTGAGCTTTTAAGACCTGTTCTTTTACCGCAGAGAGCCTCTGAATGGGATATGGTTTGTTTTTCGTGTTTTATATGTTGGTTCTATTCAAATGTTGTTAGTGTCACTGTAGAGATAAAGCTGCAACCATTTATTTGGATCCTCTGTTTGTGGTTAGAGTGTCCTTTTGCTTTGGAGGAACCATTCCTCTTGGTTTAAATATTCAGACTAATTTCCCCCCAGAGTTTCTGTGTCCCCTTCCCCTCCCAGCGCCCAGCACCCTGTGTTCACTAGGCCGGCGTTGGCCCTGGATGCCCAATCGTCATGGCACCTGGTGTGCTCAGGCAGGCCTGTGCAGCAGCATCGTCGTACCTAGTTATGTCTGCACACCTGATGTTTTATTAACCAGTATTGATTTTTTTACCCAAGGGACTTTTTTCTTCCTGAAAAAAGGCAACCTTGCAGGAGCGAAAGGCATTGCGGGGATGCATTTCTAATGAACCCCTTCTCTTCCTTCTTGGAGACTCCTCTTTAATGTAGCTTCATGTTTTAAGTGCCCAGACTGAAATTTCATTTTAAGCAATTCCATTTTGATAAATCCTTTTAAATCCTGCCTTTCTGTAAGGTTATTTTTTAAAGATTGTGCTGCTTGACTGAAACGCTTAGTAGTGCCTGTAAATTTGGGCATTTCATTATAGCTTGCAATGAAGCATGCTCACATGCAATGAAATACAGAGAATTTTGGACTGTTTGAGTGATGCGTAAAGAAATAAAAAGGCAGGGAAAAATACTCATATTTTAGGTAGTCCTCAAGTTTCTCTTGGTTTGTTTCGGTCAGTTCAGAGAAGTAAAGAAACAGTGGGAGTTATGAACTAGTCTTACATCATAAAGTGAATATGTAGCTCCACAGTTATGTAGTGACAGAAAGGATTTTTTTTTTTTTACATTAGAATATAAACATTGATACTCAGTGTTATATGGGAATGTTTATAGAGATATCCTAAAACTAACTGCTAGTGTATGGACATGTGAGGTTTTTCATCTCTCAATATGGCATGGATTATCCATTCAAAAAATAATACCTTGTTGTTTGTGTGTATTTTTACATTGCACTTAAAGGATAGCACAGATTTATACACTCACCATAAATTAGAGGGAGTTTCTTAATCATTCCCTTCTGACTTTGAGTTCAACTGTGGGCTGTTTGTGCTTTCACGCCTGCATTTTTAATTTACTGCCTCAGTCCATCAGGCATTGTGTACAGACTGCGTGCACACCATTAGTTGTCAGGAGATGAGGGTCTCATGAGTCATTCTGACAGCTAGCTTGCACTACCACAATAAAATAAGCCCCCTTCTGTCATTTCCCTGAAGCTGGAAACAAGCCTTCTCCAAGGAGTGCATAGCTTCCAAGGTACTTATTTATGCATTGAACATCTTGACTTTAAAACTTGTTTTATTGCTAATTCTGTGTAACAGTACATTAATTAACTGACCCCTCTGTTCTTCTTACAGTTTTTGGCACTGGGCACACATTATGGCAAGGTTTATTTACTTGATGTCCAGGGAAACATTACTCAGAAGTTTGATGTAGTAAGTATATGATATAAAATATGTATGTGTTAAACTTCATGCTAAAACTTTGTACTTCAGAATGGCACTTTTAGTAATTGCTTAAAGTAGCATAAAGGGGATTTTTATCAGTTAAATGAGAATGTTCACTATCACTCTAAATTTTATTGTATATGCTAAAAATTATAAGGGTGAACATATAGAGTTCTATATGTATTTCTCTGTATATGAATAGCTATGCACACATATTACACAATTCCAATGAATCTATTATACATGTTTTAGCTGGGTATCCAAACTCCATGTTAAAAATCTGTTGTATAAATCTGTTGAATTACAATTCTTCATTTAATTATAGACATCGATTTGACTTTTAAGTGGAACATTTAGAACAGTCCTGTGTGTATTCTTTTTGAATTGTAGCCATGCAGCATGTCCAAGTGAACTATTATTGCAAGAATAAATGCTGCTCTTCTTAGTGAATGATCGTACTAATTTACATACTCTGGGAGTTTGTGAAACCCTTAGAGGATGAGCCCCCTCATTTGGTGGCTAATGGCAGTTGTACGTAGGTGCCTTGTCATCCTGTTGAGATGTCACATGTAATTGGAAATTGATTGATCACCTTGTTGAATCAGTTTATCTTTCCTAAATATATAAAACTATTTTGTTTAAATGCTTTGATGGGTTGAATTTTAGAGGATTATGTGGATCAAAAACAAAGAACCACATGTTTACTTTTTTTAGTTGGTATTTGGAATCATAGATGAAGGAAATGTTGAATTTTAAACTTCATTTTGATGTTTAAGGTATACTTTAAAAGTATGAAGAACTACTTGCTGTGAATATGACTTTAGGTATAAAAGTGATGATTTTGGTGGCTATTACTTTTTTAAAGAGAACAAGCACATGTTGAAAGATCCATCAAAGGTCCTGAGTTTTTATAAAAGAAACTGTATCTCCAAAGCTGGCACATTGTGTGAGAAAAGGAAAGGGCTCCCTTGTTTTGCTTAGAGGGAGTGAAGTCACAGGTAGACTCTTTGGGGGCAGCTAGAAAAGGCTATTTGTGATCACTGTATCAGGAAAATGGTGAGTTTTTACTTCACCTTAGAAGCCCTCTCAAGCAAGAGGAATATGCTTTTGACCTCCCTCACTGACCTTCTGGACACTGTACAGATGTCTTGATGACTTAAACAGTTGGTCATTGGCCGGCACGAGGCCAGCACTATTTTTGTGGCATTTTGCAGCCTCCTCACAGTTGAAAACATTTGAGTGTATGAGCTCTTATGTTTCCTGCTCTGGTTTAATCATTCTCTGACGTTCTGCATCTAAGTCAGTCTTTTTGATACTCATTGTGTCATCCTGCATGGTTGCTCGGTTTAGAGCACACATTGTTGGCTCCATTGCTGAAAAATAGCCGTGTCTGCTCAGTGTGTGTGCCTTCAGTTCTATCTTCTCTGGTGTCAGTTTCATGTCAGGTGTACCCTATATCCATCCTCTTTCTGGTAATTTATGTTACCCATAAATTTGCTCAAACCGTTTTCAGCTTTTTTTTTTTTTTTTGCCACTCCTGTTATATGATTAGAAATTAAACTCTCTCTTACTAGGTACCTTTTTTTTGTCCATGGATATTGATGAGGGCCAGGGTAATAACTTAGTGGCATAAGCACCTGCCTGCCAAGTGTTAGGTCCCAAGTTCTATTCCTGGTACTGCAAAACAAAACAAAACAAAACAAAACTAAACAAAACACCACGGATGGTGATGATTTGGTGCTGTTTTTATTTATTTGTTTGAAAAGCTTTTCATAAGGCTTTGACTTTTTCATGGTCGTTATCACTTTAGCTAAGTGACATGTTTGAAATTGTCTTTTAAAAGAAGTCATAATCTTACCTTTGTATCTATAGTGAGATTTTCTTTTCTCTGTTTCTGATGATGACATTGCTATGTAGGGCTTTTTTTTTTAGTTTGTTTGGTACAGGGTCTGTAGTGATCCTCCTGTTTTCAGCCTCCCCAGCACTGGGATTACAAGTGTGTGCCACCATGCTGGGACTGGATCCCTGGCTCTGTGCTTGGGGGCGGGGCCAGCGCAGTATACATGTGGTAATGAGGATCCAACCCCTGTAGTGCCTTTATTATTCCTCTTCAAGGGGGATCTTTTAATTCTGAAAACACTGTTAGGATTTGGATTTGTTAGTGCCTATGGATGTAATGATTGCCATATTTAATGAAGAACTTTTCATTGGAAGCACAGTTGGAAAAGAAAAAAAGGATTTAAAAAATGAATAAACAGGGGCGGGGGAAATCGCTCAGGGGCACGGTTGCCTGCCTGGCAAGTGCAAGCTTCTGAGTTTGATCCCCAGTTCTGAAGAAAAGAAAAAACAGAATAAACATCCAAGACTTTAGTTTTACTTTAAGTGATTGTAATTTAAGTACAGGTGATACAAAATAATACCTTATTTACATGTTTGTATTTGCCTAATAAATCCAGGAATCACTATTTTAATAAGGTCTCCTAGATGCTTCATTGAATGAGGGAGGGTCATTGCACCAAAGCCTGTCCAATTTGAATGTTTGTAATATAGAAAATGAAAGCTGAACAAACCTTTCTGCATGTTGAAATGTTGAAGAAGGATACTTCTTTCCCATTAATATTTCAGGAGAAATGCTATTTGGCAGAGTCTTCTGCAGCTGAGCATATAACTGTATAACAAGTCAGCGTTTGTACTTCTAAGTACACACTCAAATAACAAAAATGCGTGCAATGCGTACATCCACAAAGGTGTATAGGATATGTGACTGGAGCTTAATCATTAACAGCCCCAAACTAGAACCAGCCCAAATAGTCTTCAGCAGTAAAATGGATAACTCAGGATGTGTTCTTAGCAATAAAAAAAAGAACAGACTATTGGTACACACGAGACAGATGTGTTTCACATAAACACATCTAAATAACTAATATTTTTAGATAAATACGAAGCTAAGAAAGCCAAATACCAGTACTTGTATGATAACTTCATTTGATCGTCAGGAAAAGACAAAATTTAAATAGAGGTCCATTAACAGTTTAACCTGGAAAGGAGCATGGAGAATCATTTGGAGTGCTAAAAATAAGGTCTTTTCTATTACTATTATCTAAAAAGAGTGCCAAATAGAAAACAAATTACAAATGGTAATTGATGGCTTCCCAGTTTAGTACATGTATACAAAGCCTGGAAGTATGCATTTGAGATATTTGTACTTTATTCTGAGGTTGCACCTTAGCTATATAGGTACACATGCATAATCACCTGTACACATTTGCGTAATTTGGTTGCCCTCAAGCTGAGCTCAGCTCATTCTGGTCTGTGGAAACATCTCTTTCTGCTTCTTACTTGGGAACACTACCAGATGCCTAGCTTGGCATCCTGTCCTAGGGTCTTTATGGTTAGTTTTGTGGCTGTATATTCTTCTGCACTTACTTGAAAAGCCTAACTGAGAGGCTTTTATGTTATGCAACTAGCTGTGACTATTCTTTTGTTAAGATTGACAGCTAATAGAGTGATAATATAGGTATATACAGGTTTCAGTGTATAGCGTATAAAATAACATTCAGAATATGTGTTAGTTAAAATGCTGTCTTTAAAGATTATGTCTAGATCCAGCTAACAGCCTTAATTGGTG
>PVKN010033543.1:0-12018 GCA_004027915.1 Capromys pilorides
CATTATTTAAACTCAAATCAAATTATAACTTATGTCTGATATTCCTCGTGGCTTTCAAAGAAGTGTATTATGTTAGCTGCCATTCCATTTGTCACTGACTCATGGTAACATAAGATCACTAAGTCTTCTAACAATCTGTGGATCTGAAGAACGCTCCAGTTTAGCTATACTTTAAATACATAAAACTTTAAAAATAAATAACTCAGTCAAACATTATGCTTTGTGCTCTAGCCTCTCCTTTACCAAATCACTTGACTAAAATTCTAAAATGAGGATCATGAATAATTTTTAAAATAGACACTTCCATGTGGAATAGTAGATATTGGAAGTTATATGTCGTTTTGATATACATTTTAATAAAAAATCATATACCTGATTAAGACGGAATACACTTTTTTAATTTTATTTTAATTAATTAATTAATTAGTAGACCTGGGGATCGAACTCAGGACCTTGCACTTGCCAGGCAGGCACTTGTGCCCCTGAGCCATCTCTCAGGTCCCCCTATTTTATTTTCACTTTTTTCTTTCTTCCTTTTTTACTATGGCTGGCTCAGCCTGCCCTGGGGGCAGGGCTGGCCAGCATGTGGTCTCAGGGATGGAACTGTGGTCCCTGCAGCAGCCTAAGCTTTCCTAAGCAGGTGCTTTAGACCACTGAGCCATCCCGCTCGCCCAGGAGTACACATTTTTTAAGAGAAAACCATACTAAATTGAAGAGAAAATCACACTGCCCACATTTAAAGTTAAACTTTTTTGTTGTTTTGATTCTTTCTTTTCTTTTTTTTCTTTGTATTTTAGGGAAGAGTCTACAGCTGGGATTACAGGCGTGCACCACCATGCCCAGTCTCAATTGCCATCTCAGCGTGCCCCAGGCACGGATCAAACCTCCAGCCCCTGCGCCTGCTTGCAGGTGCTTTCATCCACTCAGTTATTTGGCCAGCCCTTGTTTTGATTGCTGAGACAAGGTCTTGCTCTGCATTTCAAACTGATCTCGAAGTCACTACATAGCCCGAATTGGTCTCACACTGGCAGCAACCTCCTATCTCAGTCTCCCAAGTGCTGGACTTACAGGCATGCTGTAACCTGGCTAAAAGCTGAGAATAAAAAATAGGTAAAAAGAGGAGTAAGAGTTTAAAATAGAGGGCCAGAGAGATAGCTCAGCGGACTAAGCACCTGCTTAGGCAAGTACAGGGACCAGGGTTTGATCCCTGACACCACATTCCATGCCAGCCCTGCCCCTACGCATGCTGAGCTGGCCAGAGACTGGGTTTGGTTGTGCTCACCTGTAATCCCAGCACTGGGGAGAATGACACAGCACGATCACTAGGAGTTCAAGCTGCATAGTGAGACTATACCCAATACATTAAAAAAAAAGTTTAAAAAGCCTCACCACACTAGAACAAAACATGAAGACTGCTCAGCAACAAAAACATCTCTATTATACTATGGTGGTCTATTCAAGTCCTTTAGTATTCATATAGAAAGCAAAATACATTAACAGAGGGCATAGCATGAATCCATAAAAAAACATCTTATGTTTAACGTTGTAAGTATTATACATAGGTTTTCTCATTTGATTCTCACCATATACTGAAGACTGTTTTGCAGAATGCACAACAGCAATTTAGAGAGGTAAACCTGCCTATAAGCTTTGTACAGCTTTAGGTGGATCAGGAAATTTCTTTCTCACTATTAGAGAGTAACCATATGCTAGAAACAGCAGCCATCTCCGACTTATAAGCCAACAACCATGACCTTGAATCAAGCCAAGCACGTAGACCACATCTTCATTCTTCACTATCTCTATTATATTTGGTAAACTTGGCTCTCTAAAAGTGTCTGTAGGTATTTATTCATTTCTCCCCTATAGAAATATCCCAGTCACAGGGTACCCTAAGGAGGGAATGAGGCCTGTTCCCTTCACAATTATCACGTGCCCGTTTTGTCAGCCCCTTGAACGAGGCCTTTTGGATAGATTTTCTTGGAAACCTATCTGACATGACCTGCAGATGCTATCCATGGAGTCTAACCTCACCGGTGGTGAGCAACCAAGATGGGAATATTGCTTGAATTTGCCATCACAGCATTTACTATTCTCACAGGAAACCACACCTTGTTAGTAACCCCCTTGGAAGTATCCACAATCCAAGGGTATCAGTTACCTGCTTCCTTTCCCAGCCAAGTCATAATTATACTACTGAAGAAACAAGTCATAAGTATTAAATATCAACAGACTAAAATGTATTTAGGATTATACTATTCACAAATTTATTGTAGATATAACTCTATAAAATCTTTAAATTTTTAATTGATAATATCCAACATTTTGTCACTGATTCATGACACAGAACGGCTCCACATCCTTAAGAAATACTGCATAATAATGTGTGTGGTGTACAGATGTGTTTTACTACACGCACACACATAGCCCCTCAGCACACACAATGACAAGTTTGTTTCGATTTACATCTGTGTGGTTACAAATCACATTGTGTCTATAGGCCTAATATTTGGGTAATATTAATATAACTTAACCACTTTAGAAGCACAAAATTAACAGTTAATGGGGGTGGAGACAATCACTTTTTTCCAAAAGTTAGGCAATTTCTTTTTTAGCCCTGGCTCAAGTACTTAGTTTTATAAAAGGGGCCAATTAGAAACTTGTTGAGAGCTACATGTTCTCATCAGTTGAAATGAATTCTTTATACAGATTTCTAAGGTTTCTAGGCTCAAAGTCTAAGCCTAGGTGATGTTGGATGCAAAACAAAACAAAACAAAAACTTATTAACTGGATTTAGAGAAATGTCATCCATGTAAAGCTATTTTGGCTTGCATGGGTATTTGCAACAGCATGTTAAACATGTGTATTTTCCGTGATTTAATACACATGAATCTCTCAAAGTACCATTAAATTTTCTTGGATGTTTAGAAAAACTTGTTGATATTCTAATAAGCATAACTTAATTCAAATCACAAAGGAAACTAAACTAGATTTCATACCTTAAAAATTTCAACATTCCAGTAGGTTAGTTCATGAGCAAAAGGAATGGAGGCCATTTGGAAGGATTTCACCACAGACTTGGGGAACAACGCAGGGCTCAGCCAGTCACTTTGCTACTCTGGAATGTAAGTCTCTAAACAGAGTTTCTGGATTGATTAAAAAACTGAATTTATATTCCTTCATTATACAGAATATATTCAGAAGACAGCAGAGGCTAAAATTTCTCTTCTATGAGTATAGCACAACTAAAACTATAAATAGTCAAGGGAGAACAAAGTGTGTGGAGGGTATAAATATCCTCCATTCATTTGTACAAATATTTACTGAGTAGCTATTATGTGCCAGGGAAAGTGTTAAGCATTGTAGACTCTGGTAAAATACAGTCCTTGTCTGTTAAAAAACAATTTTCGACTCCACCAAGAAAGAGGGGGAGCAAAGACAGAAATATACTTTTTTTCTATTGGCAATCTACCTCTCCACCTTTATTTTTCTCCAACTTTTATTTTTTAATATATATTTATATTAAACAGACATATGTATGAAGTATGCCTTTTTGTAAAAGTATATCTTTTGAAAAGATTAAAGATTCCAAAATTTTAAGGTAACTAACAATATTAAAAACTAAAGGTAAAACTAGTAAAAGATTAAGAACATTTTTTATTCTGGAAAAGTAGAACATCCCAATTAGTAGTTCTGCATCCCCTCTACATTTTGTGACACACATTTTTTTCAGTAAGAGAAAAACTATAAAACAAAGTATAGAAAAGTAGAGTCCTAATGAGCTTCGGCATGACATCCAGCTTCAAAGTGTCCCATTTCCTTCATGAATGACATCACCTGAAATAGTTAATGGCAGTCACTGCTTTACATTAGTGTTACTAACCCATGCTTAAATGCTTCTCCAGGCCCTAGTGTTCTACAAAACTATCAGAGAGCAAAGGTGGGTGATTGTCTATAGCCTGCATGAACAGAATGGCTTTACGCTACAATTACTATGTAAAGAACAATCAGACAGACATTTAAATAGAAGTAAAACGTAATCTAACAAACAGAAAGCTGTAAGTTAATCTCAAGAATATCAAAGTAATTAATAAAAAGCAATTTCTTTTCCATCAATTACTAGGATGAGCTATTTTGCTTTCCCTCTTAAATCAAGTGCTCTGAATGCCATTGGATCAGGATGGGGACAGAACAGGGAAAGGGCATCTGCAGTTCACGTGTGGCAGGTGGCTTGGACAAGAAGAATTTCTTTTTCCTCCCTCACAGTACAGATTTATACACAACCTATAGAGTGCTGCTGCCACCACAGCTCAAGAATGCTTAAAAATGCCAAAGATCCAACTCCAAACAGATAATTATGATAATGTGGTAAAATGTGAAAATCCTTACTCAATTCGTAATATGCAGTCCTAAATTGTGTACTTTAAGCCTATCTGAAAAAGTCACAGAAATTTTGTGAAAGGAATGTAATTTCTTTTATCCCCAATGGAATCAAACAGTACTGTTTACATAAATCAAACTAGCCAATGAACAAAGTCAATAATATATTTAATTTTCAATATAGTTTAAGGTGGTACAGTACCATTGCTTTATCAAAATCTCTTCCCCATCCTTTGCATTACACAAGACTATTAATATGATATACTGAACAATAATTTCAAATAATTTTCTAAGCTATGGCCACAACCACCCTTATGATTTCCCCTACTCTGTAGTTAAAAATCTTACAATACTAGGTTACATTTCATTCTGCCTGACACACTTCCAGCAGAAAGCAGATTAGTGCCTCAGAACACTTCACAGGGTTCTGTTATCAATCAGGTTATGCACCCAGTAAAGCTTTCAGCAAAATTATCTTATTTAAATGAACTCCTGGGCTGAAGTAAACAAAGCTGTAGTCCACTGCTCTCACATACTTCTCATTCATTTATTTCCTTTTTCTCTACTTAGGCTTATGGCACGTGCCGTAGTAAGAGTGTCGGTTAAATATTCCTGGAATGTCACAATATGTAATATAATAAAATAGATTACAGCCCTACCTTTCTTTCACAGCAGTAGTGCCAAGCACAGGTACACCGGAGCAATCAATTTGTTCTGCAGACAGTGAGGCTTTCATAGAATACTAATGCAAAATCTCTTTCCCTTTCTCCTCTGCCTTGACTCTCCAGCGCCCGGGTCCTGACCAATACAAGGAGGAGGGCGAAGTCTTCTGCTGAGATAACCACAACTACTAATCAAGTATACGTGCACAAGGGCACAGGATTAAACCACACCAGGCTTGAGTCCCCGTTTGAGAGCAGCTAAACACATGCACAGCATGGTGAATGCATGCGCGCGCACACACACGCACACACACACACGTGTCATGAAAATACAAATGTGTCTATGTTAGTGAACTAATTCATCACACTTTTCTACTTGACATTTTTTATGTTGGGGCATAAAGTTACCTCCTGTTGAACCAAAGGCATAGACCTAACAATTCTCCAAAACAATTGTTTACCCAGAGGTAAGAATCATGATCCATACACTCTGTATTACACTGTTCACTATTTTTAAAACAAGCCATTTATATAAATTGCACTATTCAGTACAATTATTTTAGATTTACACTGTGTATGAACAGAGGGTTAATACAATCAGCACAGATTCTCATGATTTTACACTTACCATATACTTATAGTAGCTAAAGTGTACTTCAAAAATAGTGCATGCATTGCTAATAATAAAAGATACTCAAAGAAGTCCATTTACTTTGAAGTTTTTGCATGAAGTATAATCCCACAGTTAAAAAAAATACTCTCAGGTCTGCAAAATTACTCAAAATGCATCTGTAACATTTTAGAATTATAGCATTGTTAACATACTGGCATACTTGACCTTATAAATCTAAAGTCATAACGGTTCTTCCAAAGAGGCATTTTCATTTGGTTTATTTTTCTTTCATTTAAAAGAGAGAAAGTCTGTCTATGACTGGGTAGATGATGACAGAGTTGTTACATATTTTTTAACAAAACACATTACCTCATTTTAATTTGCCAGCTGGAATTTTCAAGTAACTCTCAAAAAGCACTGATAGTAGCAGGGCTACAAACTGAGCAATAAGAACAATATACTCCAAACTGGAAAAAAAAAAAAAACTTACTAGGAAGCTTCTCAGACCAATGCTGTTTTCAGGCAAACAATAGCTTTGCCACTGTTAAAATAAATCTGTCTTACTGTACATACTTCTTTTTTCTTAAAAAAGTAGGAACAATTATGAAACAGTAGAGAATTCAATGAAATATTGCCATAATGTTTAATCGATACTGATGTATTTGTCCTTGACACACTGACCATGTCATCAGGCTACTGTCATGTGATACCATGTCATTTCTCCACCTGGCTCATGACCTTGTCCTCTAAATGACCTAAAGCTTCCCTCAAGTAGCAGGAGGCCCCTCCCCTCTGCCTCAGCAAGGTCGAATGGGTCAGCGTGTCCTCATCTATAATCCACCGCCATTTGTCAGCAGGGAGCTGGAGGAGGCAGGCTTGCTACAAGGGGAGAATGCCCAATTAGGCAGCTGTCACACAAAGCATAGGCTGCAAAATTATCCCCTGTCAAAAGAAAGAGCAGCTGCGGGTGCCAATTACAGCAACCTTTCAACCCTTTAGGTACTGGAAACTACACAGAAGTAAATGAAGAACAATTAGTGATAACAAATCGAGGAATTAGGACAGTAAATTAGAAATTACTAGCAGGTGAGCTTAGGTCACACATGACATTTAGGGCACACCAGACTCCAGGCAAGGGCAAGATGCACTGAATCACAATGTTCCCTTGCATATACTTATCCTTTTCACCAACCTGCATCCTTTAAAATGACATATATATCTATAACTATATATCTATGTCTATGTCCACATCTATATCTATATTTATATCTACCAATGTATGCTTGCTTTTTGTTTTCATGGATCCAAAAAAACTGTTCCATGAAGAAGGAAAATCTCTCCAAAAAATAAGTCTAGTAAATTCAAGTTATTCTTATACAATCTATCATGTCATACCTCTAATCTTAAATTTTTAAACCAAGATAGTAATTGAAATAAACTCACTCAAAATACTATACATCTTTACAAAGTGGTGCCCTGATTCTACATCGATCATGTTTACAGAGAAAATATCCACCGCAGAAAGTAACTAGATTTGAACTCTAAGGAAATTGTTCTGCTAAGGTTGAAGTAACATTTCTCCGTAGGCTGTGACTTTATGTATAAAAATTTCATACATATCAAATCAACGACAAAACTTTTTTCAGTTATTGGGCTCCAACCTGCAGAGGTGGTGTGCATCCCGTATAAGGCACATGACGCTGCTTCACTTGGCCTCACCCAGCTAATCTATTCAGTAGTCAGCATTAGCAGGCAACAGAAGAGGAACAGAGAGAAACAAGCCCCACAGCAAAAAGGGACTCCTCCAAGCTACCTAGTTTATGGACCTGGCTTCATCATACCCTAAGGAGTTCTGTACATTCAGAAGCAATTCCTGAAACTCTGTCACTTTTGTTACTTTTTCCCTTAGCACAAAGCTTGTGATCCTATGCCAATTCTTTGAAAACTGAGAAACTTCAATGGCATGGGCTACAATTTTTAAAGAAGCAGGGCTGAACTGCAAAAGTAGACACCTAAAACACAAATGGGTAAATGAAGAAGAAAAGGTAAGGCAATAAGGAAGCACTTTACTCACCCCCTCAGAATATGTTATAAATAAATCACAGTGGCCAGCGAGAAGAGCAAACCTGTACTTCCTAGTTCCTAAGTCAAGCCTTTCAATGAAATTTCCAGGAGACAAATGTCAAAGAAGAAAACTTAACCATTAAAAGTTGAACTAAGAATTTGATTTACAAATTAAGTTTCACCCTTATAAAGCTAAGCATTTATAAAACTTCTCTTAAATTATAACCATCTGAAGTCAGCCAAAAAAATTCAAAGGAATGGCAAGGAGTCAGGAAGGAAGGAGTTAAATGCCTTTGGAATGCAGTTTCCATCATACATGGGTGACTATCTCTTTAAATAATTTAAATCCTCTCCATCAACTACAAAGCTGTTTTGAAGCCATTTAGCTTTGTTCTTTACATGTGTTCTAATTAAGAAATGACCTTGTCATCACACACACTAGAAATCCGGGATTATTTCCTACAGCAAAAATTCACAAAGACCCCCAAAAAAGAAAAAGAGGGACAAGGAAAAAAAAAAAAGACTTCTTCCTCAGTTCCTCACCAAAGGAAGTGGTTGGTTGGCTAATGCTGAAGCAGTTTTCACCGCATAATTTTTTTTGTTGTTGTTGTTGAATGTCACAGGGCGGGTTAGAGTGACCTTGAGCTGCATCAGCAGCACAGCAAGGGTCGAGATGCCTGCAGGCGCCCTTGTACTGGATTTGCAAGACAAAAACCTTCAAACTGGCTGAAGGACATCTTAAATCTCTTCAAAGGTTTTTCTGAACTAATCTGGGCTGCTCTTAGCAGGATCTATGCCAGTGTGAGAAGTAAAATTAAAAACAAGGTCTCTGACAGGATGTTTTCTCCTCTTAACCCTTCTTGATCAGAACAGAACAAATCACAGGGCTCAGGAGAGCTGGCTTACCTAGAAGCATTCTTTCATAACAAATTATGTAAACAAGCAATCACAAAGGCAGCTACTACTCCGCAAAAGTAAACAACCATTTCATTGTGCTTATTAAACAATTCTAGCTGAATTTTTCTTGCCCATATTATCAATATAACAGAATATAAAGCTTAAAGCTATTTGTATCTTTTAGATGTGTAGTGATAGATTAAAACTAAGTAAATATTTCCATCAACACTAACCTCTGTAAAATTTTCATCTTTGAAAACGAATTTTAGCTAGCTAATAAATCTGAAACTGTATGCACACTGCATATTGCTTACTAATATTATGAGTAAATAAGATTATATAATTATTAGATTTCTTATTCCCAATGTAATGGTTCTGTTAAGAAGGTAAAAATAAAAAATCACAAGCACATCTAAAGTGGACACTCATAAAACAGGGTGATGCAGTCACCATCCCATTGTGACATTCAGTGTGTAGATGCTGTGGTCTACACTGGCGGTGGACTGTTAAAGCTTGCATGCAAGCCCCCATTCCCCACGCATGTGTTAGAAAGTCACCTCCTCAATTCACATGGTGATGGCTTTGAGGTGGGTCTCCCAGAAGTGAACAGGGTTAAATGAGACCGAGGACCTGAGGCTCTGCAATAGCAGAGAGCTCCAGAGAAAGAAAAAGGGCACCTGGAGCACCACATGAGGTCCTCGCCAAACCAGGATGCTCCAGATTGAGAGGAGTGCGGGATCAGCACCAGGCTCTTGGACTTCTAAAATAAACACTATTCTTCGTAAGTTACTGTCTCAAGGTTTTTGCTGGTGTTTTGTTTTTGTGTGTGGTGCCTTTTTTTTTGGATGTGGATTGAATGCACAGCCCTCACGTATTTCATTATAATGACAGAAAATAGACCAAAGCAAGGATGTTTGATTATTTCCTGGAAATGCCCTCAAATATTAATTTAGTAAACAACTTTTTAAACATTTACTCTAAAATAGGAAAAGAAATAGTTCTAGTTTTCAGAAACAGTGGCATGTATACCCTTAATACTTATAATGCTAGACTCTAAAATTAGTGTGGTTCTAATCTACATACAGTATGTAAGGTATAACAGGAGTTTGCCTAAAGGTCTAATATGTTACAAATTAGTTCCTTCTTTCAAAAACAGAATTCAAGATTATACTGAATAATAAGCATACTTTCACTCTTGGATTCTTTAGAACATGCCTCCCAAATGTAACAAGCAAAGGATAGAGTAATACTGCAAATATATACTATATGAGAGAGCAGAGTATATGTGAATCTCCTCTTGGTCATACTGCAAAAGGACAAGGTGTAAAAATTGTGCTAAATGATACAACCAAAAAAGTGCTCTAGAAATACAATGCAATCAGGTAGCAGTGGCTGATTATTACAGAAAGAGTGCTGGAAAGGCAGAGTGGGGTGTGATACAGGAAGGGGATCCAATGTGGCAGGAGATTAGGCTGGAACCACTACTAGGATCAAGGACATTGTACAAAGGCCATAGCGAGGAGCTGGCCTGTTTCTGGAGGACAGCAAAAGCAATGATACAAGTAAAAGCTTATTTAAAAGAGAACAGAAGTTCTCAAATTTTTCATAGGTTGGAGATAAGAATAAATTATAGGTCAGGGCAGAGAAGAAATCACAATAAAAATAAGGCAGGGACAAAAAAAAAAGTTGGAAAAAAAACCACCAATCTAAAAACAACAAAGGCTGGTCCAAATAATTAGAAAGCAATCTTTACTATATAAATAGTACTATAAAATAAGCTGTTAATAGCAAAAGACAAAAACAGTTACTATAAGGACTTGTTCAAAATTTTAAGAAAAAGAGTAGTCCCTCTGAAGGTATTTAATGAAGTCAGATATTATTTGAATTCTGCACAATTCAAATACAAATATTCTTTAAGTACAGAGTGTGGGGTGTATTAATCAATATAATAATGTGTACCTTTTGTGAACACAGAATTTCCTATGACTTAGAGAGATGGTTGGCCTAAGTTATAATGTGATCACTATAAATAAGAGTTTTATCCAACACTAATGAGAAAAAAATTTACTCAACAAACATTTACTGAGAAGCTACTATGTTTAGGACACAGACTTAAAAGATTAAAAACTCCCAGCCTTTATACTTCTAGATTATCACTCATAATGATACTAAGTCCCCGAATTCAAGCTCACACCATGACATCATCATCCAATAAAGACTATGATAAAATGGGCTGCCAGTAAATCAAGAGTCTTACTAACAAGCATCTTGGTATTTCCATCCAGCTGAAAGGTACACAATGCATTCCCGGAACCCTCAGGGAAGACCCAGCACACACGTAATTTGAAGAGTCCAGTCGTTAAATACTCTAGAGACTGACTGTCCTGCTAAGACCTCAGAAAGAATTTAACAGAGTATCAGCCAAGGTAAGAGGGTAGGGAGTGAAAAAGAACAGAAGTCGCCAGGGCCAAATAAGTATCTGCCGGAGGGGGAGCAGACTGTACTCTCAGGGGTCAGGTTAAGGCAAGCAGAGGGAAAGGTCACACAAAGGAGAAGGAAAAGCTTGCAGGGAAGCCTATCACTTCCTCTTCAAAGGACAACAAATTCATTCTGTTAAAACATTAAGAAAAGGATCGAATCTCCAAAACCTCTAGATAAGGAGGATTCCCACAAGAAGAGTGGCTGAAGGTGCATAAGTTACAGAAAGAACCACCATTTAAAAGCTAGGGTTACTGACAGGGCACAGCTAGGAATGACCTTAAGAGTATCCACAAATAAAATGACTTCTCCTTGAATAAACATCTCTGTCTTATGACTGCCAAGCATATTCTATGTCTAGACGTTAATAGAAAAGGGGGTAATATAAGCTTTTAAGATAGTTAAAAAAAATTTACAAACAGAAAACCTAGGTCACATTTTGAAATAAAACATAGAATATTTTGTTGCCAAGGAGAAAAATGAATTCCTATGAGATAGCAGTTCTCAAGATGTGGTCTCCACGGCCCCTTCAGGAGGCACAGGACAACACTATGATCACAGCACTGAAACTTAACCTGGTGTTCCGGGTCTTTGCTGAGTGCACGTGCAGTTGTTCAGAGGCAACATATGTGTAATTACTTTGATGGCTAATTAAATGCATTCTTGTGTTTTAAATTTTTTAAGTTGCCAATATAGTAAGTATCAGCTAAGATGACTCTCATAAAAATGTTCTTGGGTCTGTAATAACTAATACAAGGAGTATTTTGCACATCTCCTGAAGTAAAAAGTCAAGAAAGCTATCTTCAATCAAAATGTGTATTTTCTAACTTCAAGAATTTCCACTATAGCTATGTCAAATACAGAAAGTTCTCTATGCAGAAATGTCCCCAGACCCAGATGGGGAAAGAAAAGAATGATCTTTTT
>PVKN010033544.1:0-12015 GCA_004027915.1 Capromys pilorides
TTTTTTTTTTTTTTTTTTTTTTGGCTAGCTCAGACTTCGTTAAGGGAGGGTCAGGTAAGGCTTGTGGACCTGGGGATCAAACCCCCGGTCCCCTGTGCCTGACTGGGTTTGCCCGAGCAGGTGCTTAAACAACTGAGCTAAGCCACTGGCCCCCTAAATACTACTTTTTTAAAATCAGGTTTATTTGCTAACATTTTCTCTTATTCAATGGGTTGCTGTTTTATTCCTTAAATAATATTTTTACCGCAAAGAATCATTAAATTTTTAGTACACTGACTTGTCTATTTTTTCCTTTTGTTTCCACTACTTATTTCCTATATGGCAATCCTCTATAGAAACTTTTAAAAGAAAGTTTATATGAAGAATGATTGAAAATTTGTAGTTTGAGAAGTATATGTAAACCCAAAGAAAGTTTAAAAAGAAAACAACAACCAAAAGTGTGAGCACAAATCAGAGTTAAATCTCTTAAAGGTAGAGATTATAAAGATATAATTCTTTACATTCTTCCTTATACTTACTGATTTGTCTTGGAAGATTTATGATTTAATTTTGAGTAGAATTATTTTAGTATGATAATCATTGCATCAGAGTACCAAAGATTTTTGCAAACTTCAAGTATATTTTTCTTGACAGACATCTGTATTTATTATATGTTTGTATATGTATTCACACTTGAGGACAGGGTGATGTTTCTTTTTTATTTTTTATTCATTTTAATGAGGAAAAAGATAATAGCAATGAAGCAGTTTCAAGACAGTAGGACAGTTACAATAATTAATGCATTTCATATGTGGTGTTTCTTTGGTTGCCGTAAAATTCAGGCTTATCCTTTGAAAAGTAAATACTAGTAAAATCACTCTCCATTAACCAGCCTTTCTCCCACATCAGCCCATTATATGGGAAAGAAAGAAAGTTTAAGAAAAATAAAGCTTAGGCGTGCTAGGACAACAAACTTACTGTTCCTTTCTCAATTCTGCAGATAAAGGCTGGTGGTGGGAGAATGCGATTGCTGCCCTTTTCCAGGGCCACACTCCTGTTAGCTGGCTCATCCGTACTGTGAGTATACTCTCTATTACTTTGTCTTCCATGCGACATGGAAATTTCCCTAGTACTGTTTAAAAACCAGTCCCTATCCCAGGCCCATTCCACTCCACCTACTCTCTGCCCCAGATACCTGCTCTTTGATGTCATCTGTTGTCACAGACAAGATTTGCCTGTTCGTGAATCTGTATGAATGAAATCATAGTGTGGACTCTGCCTCTCACCTGACCTCATGTGTTTCAGGCCCATAATACTATTCATATCAGTTACTCATTTCTGTTTCTGAGGAGCATTCACTCAGGATATTGCACAATTTATCATTTTCCTGTTGATGGACATTAGGTTTTTTGTAGTTTGGAGCTGGAATTATAAGGTAAAAATTCTCATATGAGTCTTTGTGGCCGTCTGGCCATTTCTTTTTAGCTGGGTAAGTACCTAAGAATGGAAACGTGGACCATAAAGAGATACGTATTTCAACTGGGGAGATAGCTCAGGGGTACAAGTGCCTGCCTGGCAAGTTCAAGATCCTGAGTTTGATCCCCCATTCTGCAAAAGCTGCTGGCAAAAATCCTCAGGTGGGCCTCCCACACCCAGCGCCATGCTAGTTTAATTCAGCTGAATGTAATAAGTTGACCACCAGTTAGAAATCCACTATACCTACTTAGCATCTACAATTCACTGATTTTACAATTCAAAGAGTTGACAAGCTATACCACATCTTTAGAACATTTTCAGTCTTCCAAAATGAAACCCTTGCTTGTTGCAGTCAGTCCTCATTTCTTCCTTGTTTCCTCAGAAGTTTCAGGCATCTGCCTTCCCTGACTTTTGTTCTGTGAAATTCAATCTTTAATAGTAGTTGGGCAACATAATGAATGAGGCAACATAATCAAACAAATATCCCAGCATCTTACCTCCCTGTCCTGCTGAGTTCAGAAGAAACCAACCCAAATCAAAATACCTCCCCCAACAGTACTGTGATGAAGGCAGAGAAACATTATGCAGCCCTGCCTATCATGGGCTGATGGTTCTGACTGATGGAGCCTTTGCAGATCCTGATATTTAGATTCATTCTTTTGTTTGAACCTGTCCCCTCTCCTGCTAGCACAGTGAGCTTTGGCAGTACTCAAAGTAGAAGAATATATAACGTTGATTTCTCCAAGCATGGTGGGAAAATGGCTGTGAAGGTGAAGGTAGGAAGGGCTGGTCCTCTTCAGCATAGTGGCCTCAAGCAGATCAGCTCCAACATAGAGCACACAGGAAGCTGAGGGATTTGAAAGTGATCTCCTAACTGTGTATGCTACCAGCCTTTGGCTGATTCTGAGGAACCTTGGGGGTGTGAGAACACCCAGGAGGCTTCATAACAATGTCACACATGAGCTCTCCTCCCATATTTTTGCCACTTGAATCCATCAGGGCAGAACTCGTTGCCACCTCCTCTACTCTCTTCTTCCTGTGTCAGCCCAGTCTGACTTCAGTGTGTCCTTTTGGGCACAGCGCTTGTTATACTGTTGAGCACTGTCCCCAGCTCTCACTTCCTTTTTTGGTGCTAACTCTTACACAGGGTCACCATTGGCTTTTCTGTCAACCTTGGATGTGTGGGGAGAAAAGGACCAGGTCAGTGCTCTTGCCCTACTGCACACACAGGAGGAATTCATGCAAGAATCATTATTTCCCCTGGAAAAAAATGAGTGAAGATACATGGGAGTCCTTTGTGTTGTGATGTCCTTGAAAGCTCTTGGCTGTATTTGGTCAGCCAGGTCTAAGACTTTTTCTTGAGAAAGTGCAATCACCATTGTCTCCCCACAGAAGCCGAGGTTACCTCTTGGGAGCCCCAGTGATAAGAGGATAAAGTCAAGCAGTTCTATGACCATATCTTCAGATACCAGCAGAGAATGCTTTGGACCATGTGTCTCAGTTGATGGGGACTTTTTCCACGGGTCATGTTGCCAATGCTTGTCTTTCTGTTTAGACCCTGAGTGAGTCAGAAGACTTTGAAACATCTGTTTATAGATTGGCCAAGACTCCCCTTATTGCTGATGTTTATTATATCGTTGGTGGCACAGCCCCTCAGGAAGGAGTGGTCATCACTAGAAACAGAGGTGGCCCAGCAGACATTTGGCCTCTAGACCCTTTGAATGGAGCGTGAGTAGAACTGAAGACTCTGGTCATTTTTTATAAAGTCTGTTTTGTTAATTGGGTGATAATTAATGTATATTTCTTCAATAATTGTATCCTAAATGACCTTGGATAAGACAAGATGTTGTGGTCTATTGTAGGTGGTTTCGAGTTGAAACAAATTACGACCACTGGAGGCCAGTGCCTAAGACAGATGACCGAAGGTAGACTTTTATATACTTTTCTGATTTGCAAAGTTTTCTTGTGGGCAGGAACTAGAGAGATCTCCAGGTGCTGTCCCCTTCCAGAAAAAGCCCCTGGCCCTTTGTCAAGGTCTGGACTATGGGGAGGGGAGTGTACTGGGTGGAGGAGGACAGTAGGGAGGTTGGTGGGAGTTGTGAGGGTCAAGTTGGTGCTAGGTTTAGGGAAGGAACCCTGGGTCCCACCAACCTATTGTGACTCACCATGTGGTCTCTAGGGCCTCTGCTGACCTGCAGCATGGAAGGAGAGGGCCAGAAGCAGAAGCTTCTATATAAAA
Source organism: Capromys pilorides (assembly GCA_004027915.1). Classification (NCBI taxonomy): domain Eukaryota; kingdom Metazoa; phylum Chordata; class Mammalia; order Rodentia; family Capromyidae; genus Capromys; species Capromys pilorides. Next base: position 3,695 of record PVKN010033544.1, read on the forward strand.
CTTCTATGAAAATGAATATTTCCCTTAAAAAAACCAGCCCAGTACTTTCATTTTCCCTTCTAATTGTGAAAATTCTGTTAGCCAGTGTGTGCCCAAAGAAAAGGTGAGTGTGTATCTCACTTGGCTTTTGGAAGTTTGGTGACAGTGATTCAGTTCTGCAGGAACTGTTCACAGTTTGGGAATACATGGGGCCTGGCTCCCACTGGGTGGGTTCTAGCCAAGACAGGACATGCTTGGGAGCCAGGAACTTTTAGGGGGAAGGGAAAATAAGAAGAAGGGACCTTGTACTGTACCTCCCACGTGGCAGTAAGGAGATTCTAAAGTGCCTGGTGACCTTTGACTGTTTTCCCCACAGAACACCTGCCATCAGAGCTCTGAATGCCACAGGGCAGGCAAACCTCAGTCTAGAGACACTGTTCCAGGTGAGTTGTGTTGTGAGGTCCAACTTCTCCAGGATACTTATGTCTTCATTAATAGTCATGAAGAAAGTTCTCTAAAGTCCAAAGAAGTGTGGTAGATGAAAACGTTATAGTAAAAAGTTCTATGTAGTTGAAAATATTTTTTTTTTAAAAGCCACAGTGTTTTCTGAACTTGTTTCTATATAGGAAAAACTATCCATCCTTACCTGTCTCCACCTAAATTTTTATTAATTTAAAAAGAAATAGGCATAGCTGAATATATGTTTATTGTTAACTTTAGAAAGAGCAGCTAGGAGTCATGGTTATGTTTATAATCCTAACAGTCTTGAGCAAGATGATTGAGTTCAAGCAAGGCTAGCTTGAGCCATTAAAGCAAATTCAAGACCAGCCTGGGCCAATCTTTCTCAAAATCTAGTACTGTGGGAGGCTGAGGCAGGAGGATTGCAAGTTCGAGCCCAGCTTTAACATTTAGTGAGACCTTATCTACAAATTAAAAAAAGACACCAGGAATCTATCTAAGAACAAAGGCCCTGGGTTCTATCCCACGTGCCCTCCCCCTGATGCATGTGCATGCACATGCACCAAAGATTAAAAAGTCTACAATGATCACCCCAAGATACACTAAACTGTTAAGTAGTTATATTCATCGTATGTATTTCATTAACCTTTTAATATTCTTATAATATGTTTTTTTCCTATGCAGGTTTTATCAGTGGTTCCAGTTTATAACAAGTAAGTCACGTGGTAAGCACATCTGTTCAGTGGTCACCATGAAGTGGTGACCTCGCCCACACACTCTGGCTCTCTAGTTAGGAGGGCCCAGGTGATGTAGAGCCAAGCAAGCAATATTTCTGCTCTGGTGGGATGGACAGTCAAGTGTGGGCTGGGGTACAGAGGAGATAGACATACAAATCACAGGTCAGGTGAGAAGTTCAAGAAGGGGACCAAAGGGACGAAGGCCAAATGGATAGTGAAGGGGGAGGATGGTGATGAACTCCATCAGTTTGGCAGACTGTGACAGCCTGCATTGACAGTGAGCCCCTCATGGGTTCTGTCAGCACTAATATTTTAATAGCTTTCTTTCTCTGCTAGTATTTGAAGGGCCCTGCCTCCATCCCATGCTGTTTTTTATTACAGACAGGCCACTGTTATTATGCTCCCCCTTGCAATACTAGGGATTAAGCCCAAGGTCCTAACGCAAAACTGCACCCCCATTACCCTCTTGCCCCCCCGCCCCCTTTGGAGACAGGTTCTTAGTAAGTCTCTCAGACTAGGCCCACACTTCTACCTCAGCCTCCAGAGGGCTCAGATGATAGGCATGTACCACTGTGCTTAGCAAATAAATGTGTTACAAGAATTTTTAAATACAGTCGTCACATAATTACTTTAAAACTCTAAGAAAACAAAGGCGGTTTTAGAAGTCTCATTTTAAAAGTGAATATTCTAGGAACAAATAGGCTATTTAAGTAGTAAGTCATTACCAGTGTTCTCTAATAAGCAAGGTCTTTGGGGAAGGAAGGGAAACTCCATGATGTATATTTGTGGATATCCATGCTATAAAGTACAAATTGAGTATTCCATATCCAGCATACTTGAGACCAGAAGTTTTTAAGATTCCAGAGTTTCTTGATTTTTGGACTATCTGCATAGGCTTTATCAATTGAACATATCCAATCCAAAAACCTTTTATTTATTTATTTTTTTGTGGTACCGGGAATTGAACTCAGGACGTTGCACTTGCCAGGCAAGTGCTTATTCTACTGAGCAATCTCCGTAGCCCCTATAATCCAAAAATCTGAAGAGGTCTGAAATCCAAAACATTTTGAGTGTGAATATTTTGGATTTTTGGATTAGGAATGCTCCACGCATGCTCCCACTGTGGCTGATTGCAAGCTTCTGAGTAGCTCGCAGACTTCTGGTTGGGCTGTTAGCAGCCAAAGTGCCAGCATGCAGCTGGCTTAAGTCTTCTACTGAGGCACTGTTTTGCCCTTATACTTATTTTAAAAGCAGGTGTTCATACACTCTCTTTGGGTTCTGACAGTTTATAGTTACATGAGTAACTATATAAATACTAGTTTCATAGTGAAATAATTGTATGTGTTTTAAAAAGTCTGTACTTCTCTGTGCTTTGACTAGCCCTTCCAGTTTTTAAATGGATCCATAATGAACATCAGATGTACTTGAATTAAGTATTCCTCACTGTTAGCTTTTCTTCCATTCATCTCTGAGGTAGAGGCTGGAATATCACTCAGTGCTAATTTTGCTACCTACCATGTGTGCCTGAGGCCTTGAGTTCAATCACAACACTGCAAAAACGAAACAAAACCCCCAAAAATGAAACAAAAAAATTGCAGAAACAACACAACAAAAAACTAAACAAAACCCCAAATCGAAAGAAAAGTCCTCTCTGTAGTAAACATTTGTACAGTGTCATCCCCTATTTAGGTTGGTTTGTTCATTTGCTGACTTCCCAAAGGTTGGATTACCAAGTGAAAGGCTACAAATATTTCAATAGCTTCTCAGATGCTTTGCAAAGTAAAATCTTTAGAAGTTGCCAGTTTACTTAGTAACATTTTTCCCTGCTGTATGACTAGAAACCCAAGAAGAATAGCATTTAAATGACAGTGGCCACAGAACCAGGTGCCCACACACCCCATTCCTAGATCCCCTGGTGATGATGAATCCTCGGAAGGCAGAAGGTTGTGAGCTTCACTGGGTGGCCTGTGCATAGAACTTTGTATCTCACTGCTTCCTAGTGCTGGGCTTCAAGCTCACATCCTCCCTCACAGGAGCTCCATCCTTAGGCGTTCAGTAGAGAAAGTCCTAGAACAGAATAGGACTATGGGTGAAGTCCCATAGTCCTAGCTAGGGCCTGTGAAGGACCCTCACAGTGTTGGATGAGGTCTGCTGAGGGACCTCACAGTAAACGTTGAACGAGGTCTGCTGCACACAAGGCTATTTCAGCTGTCTGCCTCCTTAGCACCCCAGGTCCCAGTGCTGCACATCTCTTCCCCAGTTCCCAACACAGGAAGCAGAGGGAGTATAGGATAGCCTCTGTGTGTGTGTGCGTGTGTGTGTGTACACGTGTGCCCAGGTCACTTGGGTCTCTTGCTGTCAGAGTGTGAAACAAGTGGCATTGCGCTTGTCCTTCTTGGGCCTGTGCAGGGACATCTGAGCTTCCAGCCTCTAGCTCTTCTCTTCTTGATAGGATGCATAGCCAGGCGCATGCAGAGTGTGGCCCAAGATCTAGGACCCTGAGCCTGAACATAGTCTTCTCCCCTGCATGATCTCCTGCCATGGTGGACATGGGGCTAACGGATGAAGATCTTTTGAGAGGCGGGATAGAGCCAGGATGAGAGCCTGGCTGGCTATCAGGGCTGCAGCAGAAGCTATGAAGGATGTGAAAATCTAAAATTGCAAATTGGCGGCGGCGGCAGCGGCGGCTTCTTCCCCTTCCTCTTCCTCTTTCTCTTCCTCTTCCTCCTCCTCCTCCTCCTCCCCCCTCCTCCTCCTCCTCTTCCTCCTCCTCTTTTACAATCTAGTCTTCAATATTTATAAGAATATTTAGCATATATGAAATTCCAAAAATACTCTTGCCTGATAGAATGTGTGGTGTACAGATAAAGGTGTTCCTTTTAAATCATATCTAGACATTACATTTATCAAAATCCAGAGTTTTAATTGTTATATTTTCCTCTGCTGGAATCTAATTTGGGCTTAAAAAGATTCTGCAGATTTTGGGATAGTGATAAATATAGCAATCTCTTTCCTATAACAATAGCCCTGAGATAAAATATTAGTCACTATAAACATCCTGTGGAGAAAAGGGAAAAAGGCAGAGGGATAGGCAGTGGCTCTGGCTAGACACGCAATACTTCAGACTGACCTTGTCAGATACAAAAGTTACATTTTTTTATAATATAGGTCTTGCTTTATCTTGATCTTAACCATCCAGCAGAAAGTCTAACTACAAGGTATAAAAAGGAAAGCCATATTAATATGCTGAGTTATATATAAAAATGCTTTGTAGCTGGCCTCAGCAGTGTCAGCCTGTAAAGATCATACAGCAAAATGATGTACAGTATTGCAAAACTAAGTTTCCTGTCCTATGATAAAATCAGCATGAGTAAAGGCTGAGTAGTGAGAATTATGGAGGGAGAGTGGATTCTCTCCCACTTAACACAGATAAGCATGCTCCTACAAGCTCAGCATCTAGGGTGCACTCTGGACTGGAAGAAGGTTATCCTTGCCTTATCATGCTGTCCTGCCTTTCACTATCCTCTAAAGGAAGAGTCCAAACAGAAGCCATTCATCTGCAACTGAGGGGGATGGATGGAATGCCAGGCCTATTGATAAACCATCAAGAAGATTGAGTCCTGGTTCGAAGATAATGCTCAAACATCCTTTCAGACATCAGTACTGCAGTCTTTAGAAAATGAAAGTGTCCGATAGCTGACAGGTACTTAAAAAATATCTGTAGCTAGGGAAATTCTGAACACCATAAAAACCACTGGATTGTGCATTCCCTCATGCAATCTCCAGGGTCATACAAGCATATTAAAGATTCAGCTATAGCATAAGATTTCCTCTTACTGCAGTGAATTGCTAAGGAATGGCCCAGGACGATACCACGTACGTGAAGCACAGAGTAGACGGTCTCTGATTCATACATTGTAAGCCTTTACATGGGCCTCTGTCTGTATCCTTGTCCTAGAACCCAAGTGTTCAAGATGATGTTGACACTTTTGCCTTCTTTTGGAACATTAGGGGGAACTCTGCATATATGTATACATTCCTCTCCTTGTTTTCAGCTTCACAGTTTATACTACAGTAATGAGTGCAGCCACCCCAGACAAGTACATGACTAGGATCAGAAACCCGAACTGAAGTAAGTAAGCAAAGATCTGCCTGTGGTGAAAGAGTGGCCAGAATTGTTTAGACAGGGGTGGATTAAGGTGGGGTGTGCCAGTGTTTCTCACAGAAGATGATAGCCTTCTTAAAATTTATATGCATACCATGTTAATTCTAAGGCATTTAATATTTAGAAAGACAGTGATGATAAGCTTACGTACCTATGTAATAGAGTAATAGTATTACTAAGCTTCTCTTCTGGAACGTTAAGAACCTAAGTTTACAGACCAAAAATTAGAGAAAAATAAGGGCCACAAGGATAGCCAATATTTTGGCCCCAACCCTTCAAGGTCAGTGAGGACTCAGGACATAAGAGAACCTGTACTGTAACATCCTATAACTCAGTGGTTTCCCAAATTTTCTGTTCAAGGAGGTTATGGGGCCACAGAGGAAAGGGATTGACGATATACAGTGTGCCTAAGGAGAGTCACCTAGAGAGAAAACATTCTCTCAGGCTTTCACAGAGAGCAAACTGGTCAAGCAATGGCTGTGACTCATCCAGACAGCTGACACTTGTTCTACAGAATGCTCTACATGGTTTCAAGGTAAATCCTGAGGGAATTTGACTGACCTTGTTAGATATGAAAATTACATTTTTTATTATGTGCGTCTTGCTTTAACTTGGCCTTAACCACCCAGCAGAAAAGTTTAACCATGAGGTATAAAAAAAAAGTAAAGCCAGATTACTATGCTGAGCTTTAAAAGGCTCAAGTCAACAGCTTTGAAATTGCCAGTTCTGCTGATAGCCCACTACTATTGTGGATTATTGCTCTATGTATACAACTACTTTCTCTTAGTTCAATGAGAAGAAATATTTGTACCAATAGTGTTTACAAAAGTTATCATGTCTGCATGTTGTACTCTGAAAAACTACTATGAAGACAACAATATGCGTTGTATCAATTATTGTGGCTGTTCTACTAGTTTTAAAACTGTCTGAATGTTGTTTCTTATTAAAAGTAATAAAAAATAAAATTTATATGCATATATATTGACAAATATTTGGCATAAAATTGTCATTATTAAGGAGCATTTTATTTTCAATTGTTTTCATGAAACCAGAATCTTCTAGAGCCCTTTGCCCATCTGGAAAGACTCCTGCATCCCCACCTTGAGGCCCTATACTGTTTGTACCACCAAAAGACAAATTCTGAAGGCCAAAGACACTTACAGAATTACTTTCAGGTGCCCATGAGCCCACAGTGAAGTCAAACCATTGGGAAAAAGCAGGAGCGTCTCTCTTGCTATCCCTGAAATCAGACTCCAGACAGTACCACCATATGGCCATGCGGTCTTGTGGAGTTTGCAGACCTGGCTGTTCATTGTGGGAATGTTACAATGCTTTATTCATATTAAATTTATTTATTTTTTCTTCCCTTATGTGATATTTTTTAAAAATGAAATTCTTCAAGAGCTGCATTTTAAAAAATAAGACAAAGTGGAAGTGTCATGTTATCTTATGAACAGTACAAGCTTCTTCCTTATGACACCTTTTACCTGTGCAGAGTGAGGCAAAGAGTTTGCTTTGGAGCACATCTGCTGTAGTAAATAACAGGCAGTGACTTGTATTTGCCTCCCTTCCTGGTTGTCTTGATCTTCATGAAATTCTTTTTTTTTTTTTTTTTTTGCGGGACTGGGCTTCAAGCTCACGACTTTGCATTTGCCAGGCAGGGACCTGTGCCACAGAGCTATCTCCCTGGCCCCCTCTTCATGAAATTCTTATACCTCCTTGAACAACTCAAAGATCATTGGTCTTAGAGGTCAGGCCATAGTCTTTGCCTTTCTTCTTAGCTTTGTATGCTTCCGTGGTTCTATCTCTGGTTAACCATTTAAAGAGAGCAGGGAAGGCCTCTTTGTTCATTGTAAAGCACTTCTAGTCAAGCCCAACAAAAGTTTCTTCTGCAGCTGGGAATGTAGCTCAGTGGTAGAGCACCTGCCCAGGATACGCACTGAGGCCAGTTGCGGAGCACACATCATGGGCTGGGAGGTGGATAGGGGGGAGGAAAGAAAAGCCTTCTACTGAAAACAAAAACATATATATCTATCTCCCTCTATATATTTATATGGAGAACTCATCTGAATGGAGCTGCTCAGAGGTCACCTTTGGTTATGTAGTTTCATGTGGTAGAATTTTCATTTTTATGAGTCTAAAGTCTTAAAAGCTAGCAATGGACCCTCTTATTTTCTAATTGCTTTAATTTTTTTTTTATTTGATACAGGGTCTTGCTACGCAGCTCAGACTCATAGTGTTCCTTCTGTCTTAGCCTCCCAAGCATTGGGATTACAAGTGTGTGCTGCCACTCCTGGGTTTGGGGCCAGTATGACACACCAGCATGGCATACATGTAGGGATTGAAATTAGGTCCTTGTGTTTGCCAGGCACATGCTTAGACTGCTGAGCTATCTCTCCAGCCCCTTATTTTCTAGATAGATACTTTATTGCTGCTTTTTGATAGTAATATGAAACCAGATTATTTGTTATTCCCACTTTAATAATAAAATGTCAAGAACAGTGTTGGAAAGGAGCATAAACTTTTTCCAGTATCCATGATGTTAGGACTCTACTCGCTCCCCTGAAGTCAAGTGGTTCTGAAAGCTGCCCCAGAAGCAACTGTCAGATATTATGTGATGTGAGTGTCAGGATTCCAGGAAGTGTAGAGTTTGATTTTATTTCACAGGCATATGAAAGAAACTTCTTTGAGAAGGAGGTCAGAAGGTTGAAAGCAGAAACAGAGTAGTTTTGATTGGCTGTTCTTGGTTAGTGCCCCAACAGATGAAAGGAACATATGTCTCCAGAAGGAAGTATTACCAGGTAACATCCTGTACTCCATACCTGCCAGGATCATCATGTTTCTTTATGGACAGTATTGGATAAACAGTATTCAATTTCCGTTATGCAATATCCTTTATTTTTTATTTTAAAGAGTAAAAATAGCAGAAGCAAAGATAGGAAAACAGTAACAAGCAAGAATACATATAGTACAGGATTTTC
>PVKN010033545.1:0-12017 GCA_004027915.1 Capromys pilorides
GTGTCACATGGTCAGCCTTAAGAAGGATACATATTTGTTAGCCTCATAGTCATAGCAATGTAGTAATACTTCTATATACAATAACAAAATAAAGTGAGGTTACATGTTTCAAATACATTGTATCCTAAAAGAGGTTAAGGATAATTTTTAATTGTATTTCTTCTTCTGTATTTATAAACTGTATTCACAGAATATATCGGTTTGCTATGTGAGATCATTTTACATGTCATGCATTGATTCAATGTAGTTCTGAATCATACAGCAGAATCGTTGGCTACTTGTCAAGTCTAAATGACAGAAAATCACATTTGGATGATTCTATATAATGGAGAAAAATGTGCAGTTTTGTCTATACATTTCATGTTATTGTAGGGAAAGGATTGAAAAGATAGTGCAGGTGAATTGTTTTCCGTTTTCAGGTGAATATAAGGAGTAAAATGCATAATAGCTTTAGCTGAACATTTCTTTTGCATTTTGAAATGGTTGAAGACTTTATTCCAGACACAAAAACACATCTACTGGTGTTCTGCTATTGGGAACTATTCTAGGTTCTTCATACTCTGGTCTGAATTTATCTACACAACCTAACTTCTTTTATTGCCTCCCAAAACTATTTCTCATCCACCTAATATTTTTATATTTATTTCTACATATTTATTAATCTGTTCCACGCTATAATTATCTGATAAAAGTGTATGCATCTGTGTTGAGTTGAGTAGTGTTCTCCCAACATTTATGTTCACTTACAGCCTTGGAATATGAGGGATAGGCTCTTCATAGATAGAAATAGTTAAATTGGATTATTATGGATTTGAATGGGCCCTAATCAAGTGCCTGATCATGTGAAGAATTCCTGTAGAATCCCAAAATCACAGACAGTAGAGAAAGTCATGTGATGATGAAGGCAGGGAATGAATGATACATTGATGAGCCAAGTACTATGAGGGATTGTTGGCAGCCCCTGTAAGCTAAGGAGAGACAACGAAAAAGTCTTCTCTAGCACCTTCAGAATGAGAATGGTTCTACCTTTCTATCAGGCTTCCACTCTCTAGAACTGTAAAATAATAAATTTATATTTTTTAATAAATTTGTTTATGAGATTTGTTACAAAAATCCCACGAAAACATTACAACTTTCTTCAAGGCCACGTTCAAATATAGAATCTTCCAAGAGCTCTTCCACTCATCTACTATAGTAGAGAGTACACAAACTTTGGTGCAAAAGCAGTTTGGGTTCTAATCCTGGCCCAGGTACTCGCTGGATTTCTTTATTAGTGTAATGGAAATAATAATGCCTAACAAACAGGGTTATGTTAATGTTTGACTCTACTTCTCTGAAGTGATTTACTTATCCTCTCACAATGCATTAACTTTGCAATAACACTGCTTGTTCTGTTTTTACTTCTTCAGGAACTGGAGAGAACATAAATAGGTATGGTGCCAACTTCATACACTATAAACCAGAATGTGGAAGCTGTTAATAGTAGAGACAACAGTGGTCAATTTGAAGGTATCAGAAGCACATTTTTCTAGGAGTTCAAGGCACAATGTAGAAAACTAACATATAAAAAAATAAAGAATTCTATTAACTCCTTACCTAGAGAGTTCTCAGATATGGAATGGATTTTTATCTTACTGACTAAATACAGTTGTAGAAATTTGGAAATTATAGTTCTCTTCTGATTGAGCAGCTTCTGTGTATGACACCAGAGAATCTGTACACTTAGCTGTGTATTGACCAAACTAAAGGTCTACCACCTGATATTCTCAGCTTTCTTGTTCCAGGATGCCTTTCTAAAGATCTCATCTTCCTGGAGGATTTCTGATTTTTTTCCAACTCCTGGTAACTACACTACCTGCCTTCAAGTGGTATCCTAATATGTGCTCCTGTCCTGAGCTCTCTTTGCTTGTAGCTTTGTTCTCCAACTCTACCAATTCTCATTATTACAAACGTCAAGTATCATCATCATCCCCTTTCCAGGGATACATAATATTTTGAGAGTAAACCTAAATGTCAAATCATACTGAAGGGTTTTTAGGCTTTGACTTGTGCTCTCATAAGTGGGGGAAGGTTCCTAAGCATTTACGCATGTCTTCCTCCTCTATCACGATGCTGTCCATTTCCTCACAATTCTGGGTGCTAGAAATCTGAGATACAAGGTGTTGTTAGCCAAGTTAATGTTTTCCTGTGGCCTCTCTCCTTGGCTTATAAATGGCCAGCTGCTTTTCTCTGTCTTCCTATGGGCTTTTCTCTTTGCGTACACATATCTGGGTCCAAATTTCTTTTTATAAAGACACATGTGATATTGGCTTGGGATCTCATCCATATCAACTTCATTTTACCTTTATTACATCTTTTAAAGGCACCCTTGCCACAGACAGCCGTGTTCTGAGGTACTGAAGGGTTAGGACTTCAACATGTGAATTTGGCAGAGTTACAGTTCAGTTCCATGACAGTCCTGTAGTAGATTTTTTATCCAGGACCAAATTGCTCTGCAATTTCTTTATGATAAGTTATTAATTAATTAATTAATTAATTAGTTAATTAATTTATTTATTATATGACCAGAATATATTTATTGGGAGAGGAAAGCTCTTAGAGAGAAACCATTCTTTTAAGCTTTCGCAGAGAGCAAATTTGTTAAACAATGGCCAAGACTCATCCATATGGCTGACATTGACAAAAGTTCTACAAACCGCAGTTCATGGTTTCAGGGTAAATCCAGAGGGCACGTGACTGACATTGTCAGATACAAAAGTTTCATTTTTTTTTTTTTTTTGTAATATAGGTTCTTGCATTATCTTGATCTTCGCCATCAAGCAGAAAAGTCTAACCACAAGATATAAAAAGGAAAGCCATATTAATATGTTGAATTGTAAAAGGCTCAAGTCAACAGCTTCCAATAATGCCCAATGAGCTGATAACCACTATTGTAATTGACTATTGGACCATAGATACAGCTACTTTCTCTTTGTGCAATGAAAAGAAAGATCTGTACTAATGTTTAGATAATAAATGATGTAGGCCTCTTGTTCTCTGAACAATTACGATGAAGACAACAATATGCAATTTATTAATTATTGTAAAAATAAAAATAAAAAAGAATGCTCCTATCTGAGAGAGGGACAAGAGGGGCCACAAGTGGGTTGTCCATTGATAACTTTGTTATTCAGTCTTTGTAAAGCACATACTGATTAAATACTCTGAGGTATGAAATTTTAACTCATAGTTCATGTACAAAATTTCTCAATTGCAATCCATAAGAATTTTTTTATCACAGGAGAGGCAAATGAATTAAGGAATTACAGAAATTAACACCATGAATCAGGCACTATAATAATATTGTTACATATAACATTTCAGGAGGCCAAGGTACTTTGCTCAAGGACACAAAACAAGTTTAATATTTAGCTTGAGATTTAAATATAAATCCAACCTGTAAACATGCATTTTCCCACATGCATCTTTTATTTGGAATTGAGAAGTCTCATGTCAATCCATTTTGTTAAAATGATTCTATGTGTTCCTAGATGCCCATATTTTATTCATTTGGCCATTTAGCACAGTGATGGCAATGTTCTAAGGCTTTCAGTGTGCCAACAAGTGGCTGCGGCATGCACGCCATAGGTTTGCCACCATTGATTTATCATATACCCATACTTGACAGTGCATTCTTTTGAGCATTGTCTCACTTTCTGCTTCTGTTTCTGAGCTTGTCCTGTAAATTTGCACAACTGAAAATTCAGGAAATCATGAGAGCAATGTAGTTAATTATAAATTGAAAAAAAATCATTGGGAGTGAGAGTGCATAGAGTCTTTTGTGCCACTCTGATATAATGAAGCGATTCAGATTTGTCTTATGGCCTCTGCAGTCAAGCTCCAGTACACTTTGTCACAACACATTGTTTGCAGCAGCAAAAATGATTTGTTTCTGTGCATTGTTTCTTATGTAGTTTTGTTCCCAAACTGCAGAATCAGGAAAAGCAGTACCATCACAATTCTATGCACATTTTCTGTGATTGTAACACATTTCGTTATACACTTTTACCTATCAAATGGTACAGTTCCTAAGGATCAATTTTTTTTATAGAGTAAGGAGGTGTTACAGTTGCAGTAAAAATTTTTTCAGAAGATTGGAGGGCCATTTAAAGCTGATTATGATGGAGATAATTACAAGATTTTTATTGTTGAATTCTTTAGTTTACCCAGACCTTTTATATCTCACTTGATTTTTCACAAAAACATTGAAGTGATTGAAGTGATCTGCTTTCCAGATGCACAAATTGAAGTTTAAAAAGATTAAATCAAGTCAGAACAAATACTCAAGTCTTTTGATCACTCCTGACCTGCTTGCTAAATTATTCTTTGTTCATTCAGTTTCAACTGCTGCACATTTTATCACTCTGGAAAATTTTGTAACTAGATTGTAGCCATTAATAATTGCTTATTAATTTCAAGTTTCTAGAAGATGCCAATCAAGACATAGGGACTTTTCTCACCCTGGGCTCTTTGAAGCAAAATAGTTAGTGGATTCAGTCCATGGTTTACTTTGCTTCCTGGTATTTTTCTTTTACTCTTAATTCATAGTGGATAGCTACATTATTCATGTGTTGAGTGCAGGCTTTGCATCACTGTAATTCTAAGGGTAGTTATACCATAAAGAGATTATCATATACACCTTACCAAAGGAGAAGTTGAAGCTTCAATCTTTTAAGGAACTTTTCTAAAGCCACACAATTGGTAGTAGGGCCAGAACTTCAGCTCATCCATCCTAAATCCAAGCAGTTGTTTTTGATCAACTATACTTCTTGAAGTTCAGAAGACTGAAGTTTTTACCTTGAGTTATTTGAAAGTTGCAGTGTGCTAGAATCTGTTCACTACAAAACAGGTTGTCAGAAAGGAACGAAAATATGGTTAAATGCAATGGAATATGAACCTAGAAAAATTAAATTTTCAACTTGTCTACATCATTCAATTAGTTAGTAACTTAAAATTGATTGGAAAATGTATGGTATAACCTCAGCTCTTCTGTGGGTCCCTGCCCAAAGGTAGTATCAGTGCACAGAGAATATCTTCGTTTCTTATTCTCACTACAGATCTTTATCTGGCCTCTTATCTTTCTAACACACTGAATCTTTTGCCATGTATATATTTTATTTTGTGTATGGATTAGCATTTAATTAAAAAAGTGCTCACCAAGCTCAGACTTGGTTTCTGGATACTTTCCTGACAATGGGCAATCAGATTTGTTGGCTGCAAATGGTGTTAAGCATTGTAATATAGACCCGTTGGGTAGGTCCATCCCTTTCCATAGAATTCAACAGTACATTTAAAGAGGCAGGAGTGTTCAACTAAACTGGCTTTCTTCAGACACATTGTATGCATCATGAGCAGATGCTAATCTGTTACTCAGTGCATTTTACTCTCATCATGCAATGTGGTAGAAGTTAGCATCTGTGATGGAAGAGAAAGAAGTTGTCCTTAGACAAATCAAATTGATGATGCCACTTTGCATTATGTTTGAAAAGCGTCACCTCATAGTACACGGCCTCCCATTGTGAAGCAAAGGCAAGCATCATTTTAGATAGAAGATACAGAAAGTCAAACCCCCAAGCCATTGTGTATGCTATAGGTTCTTCATGGAGCTCCGCATGCTCTAACTACAGACATCTACATTTTACTAGGCTCTCCTTGCCATTCTACCATAGCTCCTCCCAGTATAGCCCACATCTGTGTGCTGAAAAGTCACAGCTAAGCCCACTTACCACAAAGAATATCAGAGCACATGGAGCAATGGTGATGACTATCTTCTGTGGGAAGTCAAATGAGAACAAATCTGCACATAGGATGGATGGTGGAAATTCAACACATGGCCTAGGGATGGAAGGATGCATGGGTCAGTTCAAGTTTAAAATGGCTGTCTTAATCCTGTGATTGGGGTTGTGTGATAGAAAGTGCTTGTTTATCAAGTTTTAGACTAGCTGTTTTCTCAATAAAGTAATGCCAGTGGGAAAGTTATGACTGTATTTTAACCATGAATGAATTTACCATTCTGACATAGTTGAAGAATAGCCACACTAAAGACTGCTTTTTCATCTTTCTTCCTGAAATTAGGTTACCTGGCTCTAAGGTGCAGCCTATGATCTATTGGCTTCTCAGGAGTGTAAGAGTGTTTTTGAGCTGGGAGCTTAGAGATGATCTAGTCTAGTGGTTCCAGAAGTTTCCTTCCCCAACGACAGCTTTAATTAACTTATTCCTATTTGCTATAATTTGAAATATCAGGTCTACCAAACAAATTAATGTCATTATGTCATAATTCCTTTCCCATTATTTGTTGCTGACTGCTACCAATAGCTGTTCATTAGAGCATTTGGTCAGCTTGAAATCATAAGGTTAAACACTGTAAGTGGGTATGATTACTATCCAAAGTAAAGACACTAGATGGTCAAGTTGACCTGGGATCAGCCTGATGTTAGTTAGAAATCTTTATAATTAATTTTCCTTAGGCATATTGAAATATGGAAGTAATTTTGGATTCTCATCATGAATTCTTATGATCTTTGTGGAGAATTATTTATCTTACCATTCTTTAAAGAAGGATGAGGAGATGAAGATTTAAAAGTAAAATAATTGGCTTAAGATCACACAACAGTTCTTCAGATCAGACCTCTTATTCCACATTTGTAGTTTTCATAAGCTTTAAGTCTAAAAACTTTATACAGTATTGTAGACTTTGATGGTGTTATGGTTTATGGCTTGTTGTCCCCCCAAAGCCTCATGCAATCATGGGGCAGGGACTTCTAGAGTTTGAGACTTGCGTCATGATCCGCTGGGATTATGTGTTTTAGTACTGATGGGGTACAATTGGTTCCTCCCTGGAGCGTGACCTGGGCCTGCCTAGGATATGATTGGCTCCTCCCTAGATTGGGATCAAGGGCCCATCCTGGGGTATGATTGGTTCCTCCCTAGGGCACAATGGGCCCACATCAAAGTGATGAGCACAAAGAGATTTTTTAAAGGGCTGTCGCTCTCTGCTCCTCTGGTTGTTTCGCCACCATGAACTGCGTGCTTTCTGCCCTGTTCCACTCAGCCTTGGGCCAGCCGAATATGGACTGAAACCTCCAGCAACTGTGAGCTAAATAAACCTTTCCTTCCTTCATTTTGAGTGGCAGGTATTTGTCCCAGCAATGAGTAAAAAGTAAGACAGATGATATGGGATTTTTAATGTGTAAATTGCAAGAAGGAAACAATTGATATTTCGCTACATGGAAGCTTGTCACCTAAATGGTGACATATTGGAAGAGATGGAAGATATGACATATTGGAAGCCATGGTGGGAGTGTAGCCCTGTGGAAAGGCCTAGGTCTAGCACTAACATATACATACACACATTAAATATCTGGCTCTGCCACTTAATAGCTATGTGACTGTGGCTTAGTTTCTTATTGCACTGAATTTATTTGACTGCACATAAAGCCATTCCATGAATATTTACCTTATGAGTCAGTACAATATGAAGCATAATACCTCCTGAGGATTTTATATAGGAATACAAACAAAATGCATGATGGAATTATCAAATAACCTTGGCCAATTCTCAGTCCTGAATTTGTACCCAACCTCTTGTCTTTTCCAAGAAAGATTTCAGAGGTCTCTTTATAGTGTCTCAGGTCACATCGCTCTTGAATAGGTTCACTTAGGTAGATGAGAAACCTTCGTGTTATCCTGTTATATTTTGTATCAGAGGGGTGAAAAGTGTACAGAGTTGCTTACAGTAGTGAAGGTCACTTTTCATCAGTCCTTATCACCTTTACTGTGATGAGTGTTGTAAAAATGATGGCTCATTTCTGGTCCTACTAGAGGGAATCATGGGGAAGATACATTTAGAGTTTGGATTTTCCTCCTTTTATCATGATGGCTGAGTTAGTGCTCATATGCCTTACGATTAACCATGTGGGGATACATCCATCAGTTACTCTTAATGACATTTTTCACAGACAGATGTATGCATTTTCCAGTAAGTCAAATAACAAAGCTCCATAATCTGGTGTGCAGATTATGTGACTTTTTTGTAGAAATTCATGTTTAGCAGCTCCAGAAACACTGAGATCAAGACAGCATTACATGGCTTAGTTTCCATGCTGTCTGGTACATGTAGGGTGCCAGTCATACTGAGGTAGATGAACTGGAAACAGCCTATAAGACTAGAAATTCAGGCCCTACTACACATTTCATGTTGGGCCTTGGCAGGGGCCTACAAAGACCCTCATTGCAGACTGAGAGCTGTGAGAATATGCCAGGAATAGTCTCACACATAGCTCTAGAATCTTTTGATGCCCACAAGGAAAACAGGTTGCTCACTTACTGAATAACAGTCTCCTCCCATATTGACCATGGGGCAAAAATCATATCTACACAACATCCTTATTGTTTTTGTGGAAGATTTGAGTCAGTAAGTGAGAACGAGTGAGGTTTGGGGTGATTTTCATGAGTAGAGTAGAATCATGGATATTCTAATGTTAGCAGGAACTGTATATTTACAGGCTCAGATAAAAATATCTTCTAAATGGCCTAAAGCAATATCTAAGATAAAAATTTCCTATGTTCAATGAAAAAACAAACAAAATGTTTGAAAACCACAGTGTATAGGAGTCAGAATAATGAGAATTTCTCCAGTTTTGTTTTCCTTGCAAAATTGAGGTCTTTTACCTCTTGTGAACTAAGAAAATAAAAAAATACCTTTGAGTCTAGTTAAGGATACATTTTTAAATAAGTGTCCAGTGATTTTGTGGTTTGAGGTAAAATTCTCAGAAGCATTCTTCCTATGAACAGGAAGAATTATCTCTGTAGCAAGAAAGTAAAATGATGCATTTTTTTTCTTAATGGCTTTTTCAAGGAAGCTAAGGGAGGAAAAAAGAGCCAGAGAGGACATTATCTCATTGCCCAGATGACTAGGTCTTTTGGACCCAGACTTGTGGTTGATTCACAACCACAACCCTAGGTTGACCTAGGGTCAGGGCTTACAGGCTGCCTCCAAGATGTCCCTTTCTTTGCCAAACTGTTATGAAGTTGTGCTTGTACTAAAAACACACTCAGCCCTTGATGTTTGGGGCGGGCACATTTTATTTCAATTTGAAATGATACTCTCTGTCTGTTCTATAGTCACTTTGCTTGAGAGAAGGTAGTGTGCAGAATAAACCTTGGCTCTGATATCTAAGCCATAATTCATCTCATATATCTGCTGCAACGAAAGACTCACCCACCCTTAGCCTCCTTTTGCCTGCAAAAGAAGAGGAAATAATAATAACAATATCTAAGGCTTGTTGAATTGATCAGTGGGTTAATCCATATAAAAACCCTTCTTGCCTTGTGGCTCCTATTGTAAATAGCTACTTAAGGAAAGATTAGTGATAATGATGGTCTTTATGGGACAAGGAAGGCATGGATTTGTCACCCCTATTTCTTTAAACGTAGTGATAGTTGGGGTATCCCTTTTGGTCCAGTTAGTCTGTTAGGAAATAATACTGACACAAGTTTTGCAATTTGCATATTGGACTATTTCTTGTGCTCTCTCAGAGAGTGGCTTGGTTTTGAGGGCCCCCAAAAGGATGTTGGCTTTAGCACAGACAACAGCAGTGAACAGGAGACATTCAAGAGATTTCTGTATAACAGTGGAAGTGCCACACTTTCAGAGGACTAGGAGGTGATGGAAGCATGTCAATTCACTCTTAAATTTCAGGGGCTGGGACCTTCCACTTAAATTCTATGCTGGAAATTATGAGAATTTTTGCTTTGCACAAAACTGAAGATTTGTACTTTGTGAAATATGGATCAACATCTGTTGTTTCTAACTTTTAGCACATGGAAGAAGGGGAAAAAAAAATTAACTTCATTCCTGTTCTGGCCAGTTGACCTATGGCCTGGTTTCTATAAATAAATTCCCACTAACAGTATTGGCAGTGTCATCAGGAGGCCAGCATAGGTCCAGCTTCATTATGTCCTGGCAACATCTTGATCACGAGAACAAAGCTTAGGACAAATCTGATTTCAAAGTTGTTGTTGTTGTTACAGGAAATGACTTTAAATATCAGCCTCTGTTGCCTAAGTACCTTGAGGCACAGCAAAATTAAAATTCCATTTAAAGCTAATAGGCACCTGAACACAGGGACACCTTAGCAAATGCTTCTGAAAGACTGATGAATAAGCAACACCACTTAAGACCTTGTCTCGCCCTATTCTTGCTCTCTAACCCATCTGAGAGGAGAAGCTGGAGAGCATAGAGAGTACTCTATTCTGCATGAGAGACCTACCTAAGACTCGAGGTTTTGGGCCTAATTTCTAATTAAAACGTTTCTTGGAAGTACATCAAGCTCAGCCTCAAATCAGAACATCTTTTGGGGAGAAATCCGTATTTAGATATTCATTTAAAAATTCATCATTGAATAATGAAGTACTTTGTTGCAACTCCTACTTGATGTATTCCAAATTCTCTCTAACTCTGCTATGATTACAGTGATGTCATTAATAATGGATGGAATGGGTGGCAGTGGAAGTGAGAGAATGTGCCAGGAGCTCAGCCACAAACAGAGGGCAAGCAGTGAAAGCAGGCACGTTGTAGTTTGTTGGGCTACAAAATCCAGTGAAAACCACGCCAAGAGCTTGCTGCCCTGGCTTCTTTTGCTGGATGTCTGTCATTTGCATCCTAAAATTGTTCTGCTTTAGGCAAGAGAAATGTCTTTTCAACTAGTAGGCAGGAAATGAGGTACTATAGGTCTTTGGCAACAAGACCGAGTTCCCTGAAGGCCAGAAGAAAGCTACTCTTTGTGTCCGTACCGGAAGCCTCTATTGCTTCTCTTCTTTCTTCATCCTACTCTGTTCATCTCTGTTGGCAGTGATCATAACAAGATCACCAGTGCACTTTGGCCCAACAGAATGTTGTACTCTTTTGATGTTTCACTTGGTCTCTGTAACTGTCCACTGGCCTTTTCACTTGCTTTAACTGACCTCATGTTTTCATGAGTCTCCATCGCTCCCCATCGCCCCCCTCACCCTGTGCCCATTCAGTGCCCTCCAAAGTCTTCTCTTGTCTACTCATTTTCCAAATAGGAAGCTTCCTTAAGCTCATCGGGGCTTTCTTCTCTCCATCTACATCCTGCCCCTGTGAAACCATGTATGTGCCTTGCTTCAATGCCCAACCACTTGCCTTCTGTATTTCTGTCACCAACACTAATGGTGCTAAATATTCTCTCTTAAGCAGAGCACTGATGTGAGCTTAACTTTGGAGCACATTCCTTTCACTCTGTGGCCTCTGTTTTATGTTTGTTATCATTCATCTAGAGTATCTCTTGCAACAAATATTAACAGGATAATCTATTCTGTGTCAGATACAGTGCTGCATGTGATAGAAATTAGGGATTGGGAAACCCAAAATTCTAGTGCACCTAGGCTGTGTGATTTCATTGGATAACAGAGAAGTATGCATATACATGTACTTCATTCATCTATACAGAGACATGTAGAAATGTTTACTTGGAAAATGGTTTAGCAAGAAATCTAGGTGTATTAGGAACTATGTCTCACATTGAATTCCTTGCAAAAGCGCAGAAGGACCATTTATCTCTGCCAAATTGAGGGTCTGCTTCCCTTTCCCCGCCTCTTCTCATTTCACCTCTTGCAGTATAGAGTGTCTGATAGTGCAACACAGGAGAATACGAGAAAATAGTCACAAACTGTTTTTAGTTATGCTCACTTCTGTATATGTGTAGTATTTCTGCTTAAACTCCTCTCTTTACTGGGTAAGATCTTCGGCAAGGAACATGCAACTCTGGCGCTTTCTTCATGTGAGATGGGTGAATAATGATCACTGCCTTCCTTCACTCCCAGGTATACTGGAGCAAATGTCAAAGTGATAGATATATTTTTAAGATGTTGAACATGAATTGAATAGGATTTATAATCATTTGGCTTCGACACTACGATTTCTTCTCATGTGAGTGTGTGCAAGCTACTGAGCAACA
>PVKN010033546.1:0-12016 GCA_004027915.1 Capromys pilorides
AGTAATCACTGTACTGATTCCTATGAGTTCATCATTATGTACTACAAACATGAACTTACACAAAACTGAAAAACTTCTGATATTGATTGGCTAAAAATCTCGATAAATATGTTACCAACATGAAAGATACCTTTATTTCTATCTTACTGACCAATTTAAATTAGCTTACTGTTAAATATTTGGGCTAATAAGAAAGTTAAGACGCAGGAACATATACATTGACTAAATCATATGACCTTTATGTTAACAGATTTTATGATTCTTATTTGAAACATTTTTGTAAGCCTTGAGCTCAGCAAGTTTTACCCTCTAATTTTTTAAATGAGCTGGTAATCCTTGAATATCTGTATGGTTATTTTTTTGATGGCCCTAACAGGACCAGAAATCTGTAAAAGTAAAAATTAAAATTAAAAATTAAATTTTCTGACTTCCAAAAATGTTTTGGAATTAATAGCTGCAGATATTTAAACCAATTATTAAAACCAGATCAACAGGCAGATGGATGGGCAAGAAAACATATATAACACATACAACAATTGCACTAAATCAAAGTATTTTCAGAGGTATTGGTAATTCTAAATTATTATCATCTTTTTTCTTAACTTTATGGCTATGCATTAGACAAAATTCTCCCCTGGGTGTATTAATTAGGGCCTTTAATAAGGTAGAATGCAACCGTATTTTCTTTAGTACTGTAAGCCATTCCAAGAACTTTTTCCCTCATTAGTTTAGATGATGAACTTGTAACCACAAAGGTCAGAATGGGGAAAGAGAAAAAGGGTTGCAGCTTATTAGGTAGGATGTTTGTTCATTTCCCGTTTTTATTATGAAATCAAGTTTGAGGCCTTGTCTCTTTACTCTTTAACCCACATTTAGAGCAAGGTAGACTGGGTATCACTCTGCAGGCTGGCCTTTAAGTTGCTTATGTAGCCCATGCTGGCTCCAAACTCCAGGCAGTGCTCCTGCCTCAGCCTCCCAAGTTCTGGGGTTACAAGCCTGCACCACCATGCCCAGCTTTCCTTCTATTTTAAATTTGTCTCAACTTCTGTTGTTACTGGGCCTGACCATTAATGGAGAGGGGAGCGTGTGCTCTCATAACACCATGGGCCCCACTCTAAGTCTTCTCAAGATAGATGCATATCAGGAAGTTTTGGAACAGTCAGCTGCTACTGCTCTTTTTAGGCCAGCAGGGTTAGATTCCTTTGGCAACAGGGGCCAGACAGAATGATAAGACAGCATTGGGGAAATGTCCTTGGAAGGTGATAGCACAGAAGAAGCAGCTGAGCTGTGTTCCGAGCCTTCTCCAGGGGTCTCTGGCACTTCCGTTGTTTCTGGCTCTGGTGCTGTGGGCTTTGGGCTGACTTCTTCAGGTTCTCAAGAGTTCGTCTTCCACAGGGTCTGGTTCTGGCTGGCCCACTCCTGTTGGCACATGGGCAGAGCAGATCATACAAGTTCCACCGAACTTTAGACCCTTGCACAAGGGTATAAAAATCTGAACATAAAGATTTCTCTCCATTTCTTTCTGCTGTCTTACAAAACAAGCTAGAATATTGTGATAAAATTTAAAGTTCTGTTTGGAAGTCACATCTCCCAATTGTGTATTTTATTTTGAATCCAAGTTTAGTTGCAATACAAATATCATCTTCTTTCCCATTTAAATCCTCCAGTTCAAAACAGTTCCAATTTCACAAAATGCAACCTATAGGTTGCATTACAGAGGTAAATGCTGAATTACCCACACTCCAGTAAGATGCAGCACATGCCTTCATCACAATTTCCAATTTTAACTTTTGAAAAGAGATAAAGAGAGGAAGAAATAAAAGATGGCTGGGGATGAGAGTATCCTATTTAGGTCCCTGGGGTTGGATCTCACAAGTAATTTTCCCAGGACTCATGTTGCATAAGCATCTCGCCCTGTTTTCTGTCATGATTAGTCTAGATGCCAGTCAGGTAGAAATTGTCCCCAAGATCAAGTTGGTCAATCCACCTTCTGTCATGGCCAGGACCAGTGTCCTTGTCTTTGGCACACAGCTACCCAAACCTCTATCAGTAGGTCAGAGAGGCAGGAAAAACATTGGACATGATTTTTGGGCCTTCCTGAAAGAAAAATCACTCTCCAAATCTTTAAATCTAGGGATCTGTAACATATGCAAAGAACTCAGGAGGTTACTTTCATCTGCAGACTGAGTTTATACCCTTTGAATTTCAGACTAAAGAAGATGGATAGAGGCATTAAAATAGGATACTAATACAATACTCCTAAATAGGATACTCCCATCCCCAGCCACCTGTTTTTCTCTTTCTCTCTCTCTTTTCACAAGCTAAACTTGGAAATTGTGATGAAGGTGTGTGTTGCATCTCACTGGAGTGTGAGCAACTCTGAGGATCTCTTTTTAACTAAAGTGTTTGTGACCCAAAGATGAGCATGATTTAAGGAGATCTCTTTCTTGGGTGTCACCCTGTTATGGTTTGTGTCTAGATGTGCCCTCAAAGCCTCATGTCGTTGTAGGGCTTTCTGGGAGGTGGCTGGGCCTAGAGTGGTGATTACTGAATCACTTCACTGATTGGTGCACCCCCCCCACCCAAGCCCCTGTAGTCTGGATAAGACAAAAGGGGAAGGCAGATGCTGTTAAGGTCTTTAGTTGCTTTTGCTGTCTTTCTACACCACTAATGGTTGCCTCTGTGCCATGCCACTCCCTTGGAGTCAGCAGATCATGGACTGAAACCTCTACAAACTGAGCATAATAAACCTTTGTTCCCTTAATGAGGGTTGGGTATTTTGCCTGAACAATGAGAGAAAAATACACCCCAAAGGCTGCTCCACTCCATGGTGTCTGAGGACTAGATTTCCCAGGATGCTTCATAAGAAACTTTGATTGAGACCCTCGGTAGATCTATTCTTTTATGTTCTTTTCCCAGTGAGCAAATTTTAGCTCCATTTGACCCCAAAATGAAGCATGTTGACCCAGGGAACACTTAACTTGGCCACTACACATCATAAAGTGTACCTCTCAAAACCTCTTTTCTTTTATGATTAGAGGGAATCAGTGCCCTTTGTCTTCAGGGCTTTCATATATAAGTGCATTTATTTTTCTTGGGACTTGGGAGCCACTCACTGATGAAAAGGAAAAAAAATTACACCTAAGACTGCAAAGATTTGCAGAAAGGGAAAAAGGAAAAGAAAAAAAAAAGAAATTATGTAGACTTCAGAGGACAGGACATTGGGGGAAGAAGAAAAAAAAGGGAACTCGCTGGCTAGAAAGTCATGGTTCTGATACCTTATTTACCTCGTACCACTGGCTTAGCAAAAGAAAACGTCACTGGACAGAACCTGAGCAGTGTCCTTAAGCTGACATAAGAACCTTACCTACTCCACCTACAGAACAAGCTTCCAGGTTTTCTGACTTCTGTTATAAAAAAAAGAATTTTCAGGATGCATGATTTATTAGATAGAAATTTAAAAGTACACACTCAAACAAACAGAGTGTGGGCTCTTGAGAGAGAGAGAGGTAGGTTATTTCCTGGAACTGGGGCGTTCATGCTTCTCAAAGAAAAGGGGCAGGGGTCATCCCCAAAAAACTACTGGCTCCTTTATAGGTATGAACCAAGGTTTTATTTTTTTTACAATTAGTATGGATAATTTAAGCATTTTCTGAATTTTCTTATTCTTTATGTAAGGATCCATTTCCTGCTCTTTACTTTCTCAGTGAAGCCAGTTTATGGGCTTGTGGTATTTTTTTTAAAATAGTGTTCTTAAAGAATCTGAGTATGATTGGTCTGGTTGGAAAGGAGTCTACATTAATCAAAGGAAGGCCAGTAGGGATCACTGTGCATAACTTCCACTGGATCCTGGAAGTTTCAATTTTCTTAAAAGTACAAATTTTAGTTGTGATTTTCCTTGTGTGTCTTTTTGTTATACTTTGTGTCTAGTTGTCCCCCCAAAGCTCATGCAGTCATGGGGTGGGGGTTTTTAGAGTTTGAGATTAATTTGTGATTCACTGGGATTATGGATCTGAGTACTGCTGGGATTATGGGTGTGAGCACTACACCCAGTCTGGGGGGTTGGGGGATAGCCTGAATATAACATAAGAGAGACAGACAGACTTCCTCCTGTTGTCATTGTTGTGCTATTCCTCCCTTGGCTTCTCTTGCTTTTTACCACCACTATGAATTGCTGCTCTCTGCCCTGAGCCAATCTGCTTTGGAACCAGCCGAGTATAGACTGAAACCTCCAGTAACTGTGAGCTGGATAAATCTTTCCTTCCTTCATTTTGGGTGGTGGGTATTTGTCCCAGCAATGAGAGAAGAGTAACTGAGACACCTTTTATCTATTTTATTTCTTCTGTCCTACCTCAGATGAACCCCAAAAACCCAGGAGATCGTGGAGAATGAGGACAACAGAAAAACTCTTGTTGATTGTCCCCGAAGTCACTGTTTCAGTGGTATAGTAAGTGGCTCATTTAGCAAATGAAGGTGGCTGTAATTCCTGACTTCCTAGAAGGAAGTCAGAGTGAGCTGGGCAGCACACGGCGAGGCTTGGGAGGTAGGGAGTGCTGGGTTCAGGGCTCAGGGTGGACACTTGATTTGCATGATTTTGGTTTTCCCTAGGCACCAGTTTCCTGGCCTGTGAAGCAAGGGTGTCCGTAGGACTTCCTCATGTGAAGGGTGGCTAAAGACCAGGAGTGCATGCGCTGCTGTTGGAAGCAGAACATAGGAGGCACAGAGCCAGCATGCTGAGGAAATCAGCAGTGTGTCCCCCGGAGCCCTGCGGTCTGGGGATGGAGACAAACATACACAAGGCAGCGTGAAGAAGGAAGGAGTGGAGCAGAGCACAGCAACCAAGCATGGCTTTCCAGTCAGGCCAGATGGGCGAAATCTCAGTTCTGTCCCTCGCCGCCTCTCTAACCTAGAGGCGACACAGACTTTAAGTTGTGCCCAGCTCCTTCTTCTTTGCCTCTCGCATGGACCAATCCTTAGATGGGGCACATGGCTACTTTGCTAAAGATCTTCCTTCCTTGGTGGATGAGGATGTGTGGCCAAATTCTGGCTGACGGGATGTGAGGAAAAAATAAAAGTGGTATGGGCAAATTCTAGGCCACGCCCTTAACAGCAAGGAACATGTTTTCCTATTTATTTTTTTATTTTCCCCCTTTCTGGTGGCTGAAATCTAGGTATGATGGCTAGATCTGATTCAGTTAACTTGGGTTTTGCAGCAGAAGTAAAAGGCTGAGGATAGTATATCAAAAATCAGAAATTGCCTGACTCTGCTACCTCGTAGGGCTCCCTGTCTTTCTAAAACAGCTATATTTGGACTATTAAATCCAAGGGAGCTAGAATTTTTTTATTGCTTAAGTTACTGACATTTTGGTTTATTCTGTTATTGTAACTGTATGTATATCCCCCAAAGCAAGAAACCTGTGCACATTTATACACAGGATAAATACTGCATAGAGCTGGGAGAACTGAGTCCTGTCTACAGCATAAGGAGAACTGAACTCAGTACATAACATGCTATGAACACTGAACCATTCTTTTCTGGACACATTAGCAGTATGTCCAGAGCACACTGTTGACGGGAAATTGCTTGGGTATCTATTGTCAGGTGGGGCTGGTGTTGGTGGTTGACAAAATTACATTGTAAGCTACTAAGAGACTTAAACTTTATTTTTCAGATACTAGGTCCCTGTGATTAGTGTTAGGTATGAACCCACACATTCAACCAGACCAGGTGTCCTGATGCAAGAAGAAGATTTAGAAGACCAAGACAGCAGCAAACAAGGGGAGACAGCAGACTTCATAGGATCTTTTAGGGAGGATGATTGCAGGCTGGAATAGCCAGATTGCAGGTGGATCTCATTTTTCTTCCTTGTGATTTAATTCTGCTTAGGTCAGAGGGAAGTGAGCTGTGCACAGTATGGGTCAAGAGGAAGTGAGCCGAGACCAGAGTAGAGAGTGGGGCAGGGTTGCGGTTGGGGTTGGCATAGGAAGCCAAGAGGGGAGCGTTTGAGGCAGGGTTCCCAGGAAACTCGGAGTCCTGACCTATCAGCAACATGGAGGAATTAAGAACATGCTCATGCATGCTGATACAATTGGAAAATTCAATTTTTATCAGGTGCTTAAGTGGCAAGTATTAGGAAAACAGAGGTAAAATGATGACCTTTGTTATCAAGTTGCTTGCTCAGTGTAAATGTTTTATGTTATGGTAACTTAAAAGTGTGGACACTAGCTCTAGGCTGTTTTGAATTCAAGCTCCACTGCTTACTACTTGGTAACCTTAGCAAATTATTTCCTTCAGTTGAACTCAGGGTCATTTTCTGTAATATAGCACAATAATAACACTCACTTCACAAGGGTGTGGGAAATAAAATAGCTAATATCTAAAAAGTACCTGAAACAATATCTGACAGATAATAAGTACTCAGTTTGTATTCTTTACCCTATCACTTACCTACAACTATATAAGAAATCACTCCTAAACTGGCAGATTAAAACAATGTGCATTTGCTTTGCTCATAATTCTTCAGATTGCTGATTAGATTAGGCTCAGCTGTGTGGTTCATCTAGCCTGAGTGTGCTCCCTTATACATTTGCAGGCAACTGCAGGATGACTGGACCAACTACAGGTGACAATGGCATTTAAGCTATTTCCTTTTATATGTCAAGCAGCCTTGCAAAGCCTGAGCTCATTGTGGAGGTAGTATTCTAAAAGAAAAGTCTAGAAGGTCTTGGAGCCTTGGCATTAAACTGACATAGGTCTTTTCTACCACATTCTACTGATCAAAGCAGGTAGATTTCCAAGCAAATCCAAAAAGTATGGAACCACCCTCTAGTTTTTGATATGAGAAATAGCAAAATTGATTTAGGAAGGTATACATACAGGGAAGGTCATTAATTGGAGCTATCAGGGCTGTGTTATATTCTATCCCCTAGTCCCAATTATTTATGTGTCTCCTACTGTACAGTGTACTCTGTCCCAAAAATCTCACCTAATCACAGCCTCGCAATCATTATGATTTCCATCCATGACTTTGGATGTAGCTGCTTTTGATCAGGAGAGGTTTGAAATATAGAAACAAGTGATCTGTCCCTATAGACCCAGCATATGATAATGATGCAGTAGGCAGGACAACTGCTCACTGGACAAGAGAAAGAAGGGGAGCATTAGCAGTAGCTATTCCAGAGTAATTCTGAAATCCTGTGGGTGAGCGTTACCAGGCCCACCCACCTGTGGTGATGGGACACGTGGCGTCTGCCATGATCAGACCCTGACTCCCAACCTGGTGGGTGGTTCCTGGTGATGCTGCTCCACACAGCTTTTATCCCACATTTTGGCTCCTTCAATTACCCTCTGAAGTTTTTTTTTTCTTTTGTTTCCTTTTTATCTTTCCATCATCTTTCTTAGAAATAGTCAGTGGTAGCAGATGACTGACTTTATTAACCTACTTCTGCCTATATAACACAAGTGACTCAAAGTCCTTTGCATATTTTGAATAATTTCAGTTCTTTTAAGTCTAAGCTAGCATCATTTTTGACTGACTAGCCGCATGAAAGAGAAATGTAGCGGCTTTCTTACTAACCTATTGATTTTATCCTCTTAATTAGACAGAAGTTGGACTGGTGAGAAAGCCCAGTGGTCTAAAGCACCTGCTTAGACAAGCTTAGGCAAGCTTAGACAAATGCAGAGACCACGGTTTGATCCCTGGCATCACATGCTATGCTAGCCCCACCTCCAGAGTGAGCTGAGCTGGCCAGGGGGAAAAAAAAAGACAGGACTTGCACCATTGTTTTCTAGACACAACTCTAGACTTACACATTGCTATGCTAGAATTAGGTTTTTGTGAGATCCTGATATAAATACTCTAGAGTTATTTTGTCCTGACCAAGTGATTTAATAATTTCAGAGGTTTAATAAGAGGTTACCCAGCCATACCTTTGTGTCCGCTCTTGGTCTGTATTTTACTTTGATAAAGTAAGAGAGTAGAACTGAGTAATCGTCATGCTTTCCACTAGAACAAGTCATTCTGTTAATGACTGGCTAGTTCTCTCTGTATTGCCTCTCTTTCCTGATGTTTCAACATCCTGACAGGATTTTCTTGGCCAAATTCAATAATATATCTATATTTTAAATATATTTTTAAATTATAAGTCTACCTGTCTGTTCTGTCTGTCTGCCTGCCTATCTATCTTGCTGGCAATGAAAGTTTAAAAAAGTAACAGCACCACTAGAAATAATTTGCATATCACAAAGATTATTCTTCAGATTTTATATTTCTGTGGTTGCCCAACCACAACCACTCTCTAATTTTAGAACCTTTTTTACTTGCTCAAGCCCCTCTATCCACAGGCAGTCATTCCACATTGCTCGCTTTCCTCAGCTCTTGGCAAGCATTCATCTAATTTCGGTTTCTTTAGATTGACCTATTTTGGCCATTTCATATAAATGAAATTATACGATATGCAGCTTTTGTGACTGATTTCTTTCATGTAGTATAAAGTGCAGGAGAAAGTTTTGTAAATAGTTTTAATGCTATATAAAATCAGTTACCACTCTTCTAGTTTTGAATACAATCTCTCCTTTAGGTTCAGAGCCTCTTCTCACAGCGGACTTACTGATTTTCTATCACCACTTCGACTGCTTTTAAAATCAATGCTGCAAAAGTTAGATTATTGGTTATATCAGCATCTCACTTACAGTACCAATTTCCACATCATTATTTATTACCAAAACAAATATTCCATAAAAACAAATTGTAATAAGAATCATTTAGTTTTGTTCACAAATCTGCAGGATTGACTGTGAGCAGATGAAACGCGTTTCTGGTGTCAAGTGGATGTCAAGTAGTTCTGCTGACTTCTCACAGTGTTAGCGCCCTAGAGGCTTGTCTGGCATGGGCTCCTGGGACAGCAGGCCTTCATGCGGTGCATACTACTTCAGCAGGCCAACCTAGCTCTTCCACATGGTGGCTGGGCAAGGGTCCAGGAGAGGTCTCTTGAAGTCTTGGGCTCAGAGCTGGCGTATCCAATGATACTTGGCCTTGTTCTACTTGCCAAAACTAAATCAGAGGCCAGCCTAGAATCGAGGGTGGAGAAACAGACACTGCTCTTGACAGGAGGAATTATAAATTTACATGAAAAAAGGAGGCCATTAACTTTAGGCCATCACTGCAACCAATTACAGCCGCTATTTAAATTACTGACACCAAATAACCATGGCCAATTCAATAAGACTGTTGGAGCTCTGTAACTTCCCTGAAATTCAATTTAGCAAGTTTTATTAAACACCTACTGTCTGCTATGCACTGTGTGTGGTCCTGAGGAGATGGAGATGAAAAACATAGAATCTTTCTATAAGGAGTTCATACTCTAAGGAGGGAAATAGACATGTAAATCAACAAGTGCCATCCAATAATATAAATTCAACTATGTGTCCTAGACAGAAAATGAACTGCTAAATTCTACTAAAGCCTTCATAGAAAAGATGGTATCTAAGTTGGGGAGTGGGTGGTGGGCTACAAGGGGAGGGTGGATCAAAAGAGAAGGGAGAAATGAAAAAGGTATAGAAACATCAATGTCTGTAATGTGAGTAGGATTCCAAGTACTTCAGTATCCTGGGAGCATTAATACTAGCATCAGGAGACAGCAAGTGATAAAGCTAGAGGTAGGTAATGTGGTTTATTAGGGTTAAAGTTGAAGGTAAGCAGTGTGTTATATAAGATTCTTCAGAAAGACAGAACTGGCATTTATAGCTCATTGAATATCAAGTTGTCTGTCTAGGTTTTTATAAAGAATTGTCTTACATGCTTCCAGAATCTGAAAAATGCCACAATTTTGCATCGGCAATTTTGAGACCAAGGGGATTCGGTGGTTTCTGTCTAAAGTCTAAGAATCAGGAGAGCAAATCACATAAGTACCAACCTGTGTGCAGGAGAGGGCCAGTGCTCTGGCTCAAAAACCAGTATGGAGGGACCCAGGAAGTGGAACAGAATTTTCCATTACCCAGCTTTTTATTCCTATTTAAGACTTCAATAAAGTGAAGAGGGCAACCTCTTTTATTCAGTTTACCAATATAATCTTAATCTCATCTCTTAATCTCAGACACATCCATCCATGAACAGCCAAAGTAATGTTTGAGCAAGATATACTCTTGCTGGCCTGGCCAATTTAACCCATAATATTAACCATTAGATGGATGGTCCCATGGAAGGACATCTGTTGGAACTCATTTGCTATTCTGGAGGATCTGGGATGAATGGTAGCATGAGATTTTCTTTTAAGGAAGATAACCAGTTGTCTTAGTTACTGTTTACTCGTTGCTGGGACAAATACCCAACACTCAAAGTGAAGGAAGGAAAGGTTTATTTAGCTCATAGTTACTGGAGGTTTCACTCCATATTGGCTGACCCAAGGCTGAGTGGAACAAGGCAGAGAGCATCCAGTTCATGGTGGTGGAACAGCAACAATCGCGACAGAGGCAACTGACCAACCAGGGCACAGACAGCAACAACCTGAGTCTGTCTCTCTGTCTCTCTTTATATTACATTCAGGTTTTCTACCTTAGTCTATTCACCTTAGGCCACATCAATAATCCCAACCCTACTCAGACCAATAACCCCATCCGTACTAAAACACATAATCCCAGTGGATCATGAGTCAAATCTCAAACTCTAGAAGTCCCTGCCCCATGATTGCATGAGGCTTTGGGGGGACAACTAGACATAAACCATAACACCAGTCTATGGCAATTTTAATGACAGACAAGAAGGAAAAAAGTGTAGACATGGAAACCAGCCTCACATCTAGTGGACTAGATCAGTAGTCCATTAAAGGAGGATAATGATGGCCTATATCAAAACAGTGGCACTAGAAAGAAGGAAGAAGATAAGCTTTAAAGATTAGGACTTGATGATATTATTATGAAAATCAATGAGAAAAGGGGAAAATTAAGAATGAGATCCAGATCTCACATCTATTGTTTTCATACCCTGAGTTACATTCAAACTTGTTGTGATGTTCTACACACCCCTTGGGTGACCATTTCTCAGAAGAATACGCTATTAATCTAAACTCTCACTCCTATCAATTATAGCCTGGAGGTGTTGTTCCACTATTAAAGTTTTCAGGGTTTTTTTATTTTTTATTTTGAGATAATTGTAGATTCACTGGAAGTTGTTAGCAATAACACAGAGAGATTCTGTGTAGCTTTCATTCAGTTCCACATCAGATCAATATTCTGCACACCTATGCTAAAATATTACAGCTGAGAGAATGTCACTGACCCACTCCACTCATTGTAGTTAAATTTCACCAGTCTTCCATTCACCTGCCTGTGTCTGTGTCTATGTAGTTCTATGAAGTGTTATCCTGTGTGTAGATTTGTGTGACAGCCACAAGGACACCTTGGGTTATGCTCTGCAGGCTCAGCCACTTGCCTCCTCTTGCTTCACAGGTCCTAGAAACTAATGAAATGATTTTTTCTTTCAGTGCTTGGGATGGTACCCAGGGCTATGTGCATAATAGATAAATATTTTATCACTGGGCTACACCCTAGTCCCCAAGGTTTTGATAAATTGTTCTTCATTTCTACAATTTGATTATGTTAGGAATATCTTATCAGTGGGGGCATGGACCGTGGAACATTTTGATAGCAGTTTTTTCCATTTTAAAAAGTCTTCTTGGATCCATCAGAGCTTTCATATGAATTACTGATGTCTTTTCATTAATGAGTAGTAACCTAGAGCATATGTAGGTAGAGCACAGTTTATTATTCTCCTACTAAAGGACTTCTGAGTTGTTTTCAGGTTTCAGCTATTAGAAATAAAGATATAGTAACATTTGTGCACAGGTTTTTGTGGGAACATAAGCTTTGGTTTCTCTGGGGAGCAAAGGTCTAAGGATACCACTGGCTCTTCTGATTAGCATTTGTGAATGGCTTTACCATTTTTTCATATTTCTACCAGCAACATAGGACTATTCCAGCATCTCAGAATCCTTGTCAGTATTTGATAATTAGATAGCT
>PVKN010033547.1:0-12016 GCA_004027915.1 Capromys pilorides
ACACTATCACTGAACCTGGGTCATTGAGTCATCTGTGACTCAAAGAATAAAAACTGTACTTTTTTACATTAAATAGTATATGCTTTGAATTTGTTTTTATTCTTTACCACATTTTCTTAAATATAAGATTCCAGAAGTGGGCAGAAATATGGAAAAAACTGGAATCATCTGGATGTTTAAGAACTTGGTAGATAGACTGCAGTAGCAGCAAGATGCAGGCAAGAGGCTCTAAAGCTTCCTACATGAAAACACTGAGAAAACAATGGGCAGCTCTTTGAACCAATAATGTATCAAAAATACACAAACATCTACGAATAAAGAATGCTCTACTTTTAGTTTCAAGATGGAGATCTAGGACTGGAAGCCACTATTGCTCAAGACCAAGTGGACTAGGGAGGAAGAGGGACAAGTTAAATGTACAAAATTTTGCTATCGTTTGAAGACATTTCCTACTTGATGAAGTTTTTGCATGATTGTCCCAAAATCTTTGTTTTCAGAATTGCTGCAGATTGGTGGCAGCCTGGGGAGATTGTGCCTTGGTGTTTGGTTCATAGCGCTAAGGAGTCAAGACTCCAATAACCAAGAGTCAAGAGAAACAGAAGTCTGGTTACTGTACCAGCTGGAGGTGGACAGTGGCACCATCCATGTTGTGGTAGATTAGGTGCACGCAGATTAGAAGGGTTGTGTAGTCCAGATGGCTTCCACCCAGATGTTAGAAGAAAGCCTGAAAGGCCAGGCAGGGTGCTCCTGACAGCCAACACGTGAAGCTGTGAGTGTGAAGCCAAAGGTGCAGCGAAAACACCAAGATGTTGGAGATTCCAAGAACATAGGACACATGAGGGAAGCCACAAGAAGTGAGCAAAGGCGGCTCGAGAGAGAGGCCAAGAGGCTACAGCCACCATCCGTGACAGACGGCTACCACCTAAGCCCTTCTATGGTCACACCTTCCCACAGATTGCTATAGAATTTGGTATTAGCCCTCCTGGATTTTGCTCTTGCTCTGGTCCCATTCTTTCCCCTTTTTCACTTTGAGAACTAGAATGCCTTTGAGAATTCATTTTGTGCCATTTTATATTGAATGTGTTTAAATTTCTTATCATTACTACAGGGACTTACGGCTTGCCTTAGATCTCAGAGGAGAGATTCAGCAGTGCTGAAACTATCAGGTCTTTGGCAACTCTTAGCAACTGGCTAAGTGCATGTTACATAAAAGGATGTATATGAGTCTTTTGGAGCCTAGGCATGGAATGTCATGGTTTATATCGAGATGTCACCCCAAGCTTACTGGGCTCAAATGTAGGGCTTTTGGATCATGGCTATATGGCACTGAAGCATGACTGTGCGATACTAGATCAGTCAGCTGATAGGTTTGCAGCTGGGTCTGGTGTTAGGAGGTCAAGCATGGTGGGAGGGTGTGGTTCCCTGTGAGCATGGCCTGGTGATGGATGTTGCTTCTTTCCCCCTTAAGCACTAGCTGCTTTCTGCCTGCCACACCATGAACTGTTTCCCCTCTGCCATGGGGTCCTGTGTGGAAATCAGTTGACTATGGACTGAAAAGTCTACACAGTGTGATCTGAAACAAGCATTTCCTCCTTTAAGTGACAGATGTCTGGCAATTTGTCTATGCAACAAAAAAGTAACTCAGACATCAAGCGTTCATTGATTCATGTTTGGTATAAACGGAAGTAGAAAGAATGTATTTATGAGTAGCTATTGACCACACATGAGTTGCACTGAAATTTTATGGTATGGGAAATGAAGCAGTTTAGTTTAAACAGAGAAAGAGAAATAAAAACAATTTTATTCTTTTTATTATAAGTTAAGGTACAGCTAAAATAATTAATAGATGAAATGGATAGAAAAAGTGATTATGATATCATAAACGAATCACGTTTGATGGGTTCTAAAAGTATCTAGAATATGCTACTGGAAACAGAAAGAAATCTAGAAGCAAAAGTCTCTGTATTAAAACAATTTGACAAGTGTCCTCAGCTCCCTTTTTTGTGAATATCAATAAATACTTCTGTGAGGAGTTTTATACTAAAAAGTTACATAAACTGTGTCTTTTAATCTCCTTGAAATCTTTCTTGTAATCCTGTTTGATAAGCCCTTGGAGTATAACTATTTGTATTTGTTACCTTTCTTGCTAATATGTAAAAACTTAGGACTGCTGGTTCAGAAAGAAAAAGAACAAGAAAGGCCATAGAACTACGGACTCTACAAGGACCAAGAAATGATAAAGATGAATGAGGACCCATGGGCTCTTTTTAAGGGGAGTAGTTTCCAAGCATTATAAGCAGTGCAGATTGACTGAAGGGTGGGAACAACACATGAAAGTCAATGCAGTCTGCTGGAGAGCAAACTTGAGATCCAAAATCAGATTAAACTCATGGCTGTAAAGACACGTCGAAAGACAAGTTGAAGCCCCACAGTTTGAGGAGGAGCAAGACACCAGATGTTGGTACTGGCAGCTCAGGCTCTCCAGCACTGCCTGTTGGTGCAGGTCCTCTCACGAGTGTGTTGTAATGCTCCAAGGCCTCTCACACGGAAGCCTCAGATGTGTGGATAAGAGGAGCTGCCAAGGCTCGGTGCTGAGCCGCCAGCACAGCTTCAGTGTTCAGGAAGCACTAAAAGTAGGACAAAGGGAGGAGGAGGAGAAAGGGAGAGAAGGAAAAACTCAGCAAGAGGACAATATTTAAAGAGAAAGAGATGAAGAAGACAGAAAGGAAGAGAGGGAAGGAAGAGGAAACGGGAGGAGGAGAAGGAAAAGGAAGAAAGAAAGAGAAGGAAAAGGTGAAGAAAGCCCATGTGCGGCCTCACTTAGCCTAAGACACAGGCACTGCTAAGGCTGAGGTCTCGCCTCCTCCCAAGCCTTCCAACAGTCCCTTTTTAAAAACTAAGATCCCACCCCATGACGTCACAGAATGCCCTATGGCCTTGTTTTCTGTGGATCTTTCCATTCTCCTTACTTTTCCTCTCTTCCCTCCAGTTTAGCTTCATTTGTTTATTGAACAATGAAAGAAAAAAATCCCACCATTAGATGCTACAATCTAATCACAATTAGATTGTGATTAGCTCCTCGGTGCCGCTTTCCTCCCCCACTGCTCCCCTTCTTCCCTGCCGTGGTGTGCTTCCCGCTCCCTGAGATATCTGCACACTGTCTTATTATAACAACTTTCTCAGGCCACGCTTAAAATCTGCCATCATCTCTCTCCAAAGTGCTTTATTTTGTGCCATTTATTGCTGTGTGACATCTTACACATGGATTCCTACAGGTGTTTATCACCTGTCTCCTCTCCCCTCCTGAGCTATTATTTACAGGAAAACACAGCTTTTGGCTTCTTCTTTCATTGCTATATTTTTAGCAACTAAAATTGTGGTAGCTGACCAAAAACTGTAGGTAACTGAGTAAAAGCCTGAATAAATAAATGGAGAGCCTTGTTTTGTACAACAAACTGAAGCCCAGAGAAATTGAGACCTTACTCAGTTTACTTGGGAAGTTAAATATTTTTCCATGCCGGGCCAAACAATCATTGCACC
Source organism: Capromys pilorides (assembly GCA_004027915.1). NCBI lineage: Eukaryota > Metazoa > Chordata > Mammalia > Rodentia > Capromyidae > Capromys > Capromys pilorides. Next base: position 3,541 of record PVKN010033547.1, read on the forward strand.
TGTTTGCAACATTAATTGCGTTCAGACTTGAAGTTTCTCTTGTGTCTCTGTATATGTGTAGATACTTGGGGTTGTGTTTTCCTGTCCTCCTTGGATATTAGTTTTCCTTATTCTCACTCACCAAAGTGGTAATCCCATTCCGTGTAATTGGTGCACAAGAGGATGGATGCCCTGGAGTAAGAAGTTAGACTTGGGACTGGCAGGTATCATGTTTGCAATTAGATCATTGAGAAATCTGTTCAGGAGATGACCACAAAGCACTTAGAACAATAATCGTAATAATGGGTAAAGAATCCTGAAGCTCATGAAAGTAGAAACTCTTCACCAGGGGCTGAGGAGATAGCTTGGCAGTCAAAGCCTCTGCCTGGCAACCACAAAGACCTGAGTTCGATCCCTGATACCACATGCTGTGCTGGCCTCAGAACCCTGGATGTGTCCTGCTGACCACCAAAACCAGGAATGGTGGCACATGCCTGTATTTCCAGCACTGGGGAGGCTGAGACAGGAGGCTCTCTATGAATCTGAGCTGCATAGAGAGACCCTGTGCCAAACAAATAAATTATTTATTTTTTTAAAAAAGAAACTCTTTACCAATTATCTGAAGAAGTGCAGAACCTTGAACATTAAGACACAGTGTAAGACAAGAGTGGAGGGGAATCTGAGTGTTAGTCTAGCTAGCAAAGTTATATTTCTCTTTCGTTTCTGCCTCCCACCTAAAAGTGTGTGTCCATTAAGTTATCAGAAAGTAAAGGCATATTTTCTACAACAGGATTTGTGATTGGGGATATGAGCAGCGGTTTATATTCCTCTATTACTTGCAATTCCCTCTGCCTGAGATAGGACATTTCTGGATCAAGACCACGGCATGAATGGAGTCCCCACGTGGAGAATACGGCATTCCGAGATCCAGGCTGAGAAATGCACTCAGCGGTACCTCGGGTCCTCCTGCTGTCTGCGTTGCCAAACCTTCTTGATTCCAATAAAATCCATGGCACATTTTTTGTTTTCTCTCTTTCTATCCCTAATGCAGTTTCAGGCAGTCTTTGGCATTTCCCTAACATTAAAATATGTCTGCTTTAAATTGTCTGTGATGACTCAAATAAAGGGCTACCCCATTTGCTGAATTTCTTTTCACATAGGAGCTGTTATTTTACCACGGCCTCTTGGACCATAGTTATGCAAGGCTAGCAAAAGACTCCCTCAAGCATTCAGGGGTGTACTCAGAAAGTATTCTGTCACAGCAGTGGACAGTGACATAGATCCTCAGCAAATGTTAGGCTCCGGAGATGAGGACTTTGAGCAGCATGTTAGCTGGTGTGTGGGACAAACAGACAGAAAGATGGAGCCACATGGACTATTTTGTTCAGAAGCACAGAGAGGGCAAAGAAAACATTGTGAGTTTTAAACTTTTAAAAGAGCTTACCTTCAGTATATAGATATTATCGGGAGAATTAGAACCAAATGATAAATACCTTCCAGCCCAAATAAAATTAAGTCTTTTCGATTTGCCAGATTCTCATACAGTAAAGTTTAAGTTTTTCCCATTTTGAATTTTTATTATATTTTAATTATCTTGATAGGAATAAATCACTTTGTAATTTGTAATACAAAATCGGTTACATAGTTAGAAACTATAATCTAGTTTTCATTAACACTTAAAACAATGACCATTTTTGTAACTCCAAGTTCTTACCAAGAAGATAATGATGTTTATAAAATAACAAATATCAGCACCTACTGCTACTCTTATTTCCCACTTTTTGATTTGATTTTTTTAAAAATAAAACACTATAATTTAGAATTTGAGAAAAGAACGATAATCACATCATGTTTTTGAAAAACTCCTGAATGAGTCTTTTCAGGTATTTCAGGATTTTTCCCTGGAGTGAAAGGATGCACAAACAGTTTTTAATTTCAGTTAAAGACGCTAGAGACAGGCCGTGTGCTATATATGATCTCATTTATATGACACATATAGACATAGCCATGGCAACAGAAACTAGATAAGCGGTTGCCAGAACCAGAAGAATGGAGGAGGGACTGCTTAGAGTGTTTTCCTTTACGGTAATAAAAATGTGTTGTTACTAGATCATGGCAACAGTAGCACAACATTCTGAGAGCTCTAAACTGAACTGGGCACTCACACGTGGTTAAAATGAGTCCAGCATCAGAGGAGCAAGGCCCGCAAAATAACTCTGGACACCACGGAAGTTTCCCATCCACACAACCAACTCTAATTCTCCATAATAAAGAGCTAAAAGGAAGGCGTTCAGGTTGGTCGGCACCTTTCTTTTAAAATCTATGTTAATGTCAACTGTCAAATATGAATACAGAAAAGACAAATCAATTACAATTCCACTGGGGCTGGGGAGATAGCTCAGCGGTCAAAGTGCCTGCCCTGCAAGCAAAATGTCTCGGGTTCAATCCCCAGTGGCACATGTCACACTGGCCCAGCCCCAGGCACGTCTTGCCAGCCACCAAAACCAGGCACAGTAGGGCACAGTGCATAATAATAAAGTATATTATTAATATGAACATAAATAATAAAAAATAAACTTCGACAAATTTTATAATTCCATTGCCTGGAAAGAATCTGCTCAGGCCTTTTTGTCCTATATAACATTTTTGCCCTACAAAGGAACTAGATGTTGTTTTATAGTCTAGCCCATTTCATAATTTTACTGACTGTACACCTAATATAATTCTTGGCCTAAGTACACACAGGCTTTTGTGTGCATTAAATATATTAACTAATTTAATCACCACAACACCACCATGAAGTTGGTGTTGTCATTCTGATTTTAAAAATGAGAAAGCTAAGGCAGGGAATAAACAGTTCCTCTATGGTCGTACAACTAGTATGTGGCAGAGGCAGGATTCATATCTAAGCACTCTGGCTCTGGGGTCTGCTCCCAACTCTTGTGACCTCATAGTTAACCAGATCAATACCACTGGATGTTTGAAATCTATTCAATGTTTGCCTGCTACAAATAAAATTCCAGTGAATGTTCTTGAAGCCAGATGTATACAAAAATAAAGGATCATAATAAAAATTCCTGGGCTGGCCCAAATAGCTCAGCAGATTAAAGCACCTGCGAACAGGCACAGGGGCCAGGGGTTTGATCTCTGGGCCTGCTAGGCCAGCCGAAGCTCACGGAGATGACAATTGAGACTGGGCATGGTGGTGCGTGTTTGGAATCCCAGCTCTTGAGAGGCTGTAAACAGGTGGATCACTACGAGTCCAATCTAATAGTAAGATCCTGAACACCCTGAAGACCCTTCCCTAAAATACAAAAAAAAAAAAGTTCCTGTGTATTAAATTGTGGTTCAGTTCACATTAAAATTTAAGGCATTTGGAAGAGCTAATGTTTTTTTTATTAAGCAGAGCTGCTGTAACTTTGGGAGGAAACACTTTCACACATGGGGCAAAGACTAATTATGAAGCACATGCCGTGCTATTTGATTAGATTATTGGATGATTAAGACTTAGATGTTATCTGTCTTGTAAGTGGCAGAATCAAGACTCGCTTTTTGATACTTGTCCTTTATACTGAACATTTGTCCTTAGGAGCCTGCCAGATAGTGCAGTGGACTAAAAGCATCTGCATAGAGAGAGCACAGAGGCCAGGGTTCGAACCCCTGAGTGCCGTGCTGGCCCCGCCCCCAGGGTGCACTGAGATGGCGATTGAGACTGGGTATGGTGATGTATATAATGCTATAAACCCATTACTTGGGAGGCTGAAAACAGTAGGATCACCATCAGTCCAATCTATGTAGTGAGACCCTATAGACCCTGTACCAAATATATTAAAAAAAAAAAAAATTGCCCTTGACTGGACTACTCCTCAGGTAAAACTCCAGTATTAGCGTATTTCTTCTTGAACATTCTGAATTTGCAAACACCTTGTAGTATTTTTTGCACCTGGTTATAATGCAATATAAAGGTACACACAAACAGATACTATTTGTAAAGCTGTGCCTCAAAATATCAATCTCTTCCCAGCAGTGTACATAAATGAGGTTGATACTTTGATAATGATCCATTCTCTAAAATATTCCCTGCTAATAGAACAAAGGATCTCTTGGGGATTTCCACTTTTATGCTGGCTTCAAACACAATTGTGCAACATGCTCGTCTTAGATCATTGGGGCTCTAAGCACAAGAAAGAGAAGAAACCAAGTTAGCAGTCTTTTATTAGATTGCACATGTGTAACAACTCACACACACAGTTCTTGCTTATTTCTGACCTGCAAAGTAATTTCCTCTAATGGCAAAATTAAAACACTGCAAAACAAAACTTACCCCATTATAGACACTTACCTTTCTATTTATAAATGTAAGAAAAAACTGTACACTTAGATATAAAACCAAAGATCAATCACCAGATATAAAATTAAGAGCTTTAAAAAGACTTGTTCTTACACGCTAAAATCATATAATTTTCAGCTTATACATACAAGGAAAGTACAGTATGACATGTTGAAATTAAAGCATTGAAATGAGAGGAATTTCAAAAGGAAAATGAATATAAGTCTAAATAAGCCCCTAGGTTTCAAGAAAAACAGAAAATACAGAGTCCAATCCGAATTTTACATACACACCTAACTGCAGACTTTCTCAGCGCCCCCAGGGCTGGAGGAGTGTGGCGCTGGCCTCCTGAATGCCTTGTTTTTCTCCAAGACCAGTTCGGGCCCATCCTGGATGCCTGAGACTCAGCACCAGCCAGCCTTCTCCTGATCCCGCACTCCAAATAAGGAGAGGCAGCCTGCCCAAGATGGCTGGTCCTTCGCCCAGTCCCAGGAGAGCAGGCAGAGAAAGGCAGGCCAAGGCAGGGCCAGGCCTACAACGCATAAGGCAGGGAGGCGCCGCCCTCCGCTCTCCTCACACCCTGCTGGCTGCACTCCTTGCCCCGCGACCTCCGGGTCTGTAGGCTGCCTCCGGATGGCCCAAACACCCCTCTTCCAAAAGGACAATGTGACTCCTAGGCTCATCCACTCATGTTCTAAAATGACAACTTGACCACTTTCTTCCATGCATTTTAAATTCTTGTTTCTTCTCTGAACCTTAAAATTGCTTGTAACAAAATTGATGAAAAATTAACTCACATTGCAGGGGTTTTGAATGTCTGGCCTATTTGCTACCTATGTGAATCACCACTGGGGGTCTTGTGACAATGTTCTGTTTTTTCGGGGTTTTTTTAAATCTTTTATTTATTTATTTGGTACAAGGTCTTGCTATGCAATTCAGACTTGTAGTGATCCTCCTGTCTCAGCCTCCCCAGCTCTGGGATCACAGGTGTGCGCCACTATACCCAGTTTTGGTGGCCGGCACAGCACAGGGGCTAGCGTGGCATGTGGTACCAGGGATTGAACCAGGGTCCTTCTGCTTACCAGATAGGTGCTTAGACGGCTGAGCTTTCTCCCCAACTCCCCGCCTTTTAAAATCCTTTTTGTGACAATATTGACAGAGACGAAAAGAGAGACCAACAAAATTGGCTTTCCTTGAATCCCACAGCACCACTTTAAAACAGGGCACGAGTTGACAGAAAGGGCGGCTGCTGTGGCCAGCTTCTGATTACAGAACCTGGTAGGCAGGGTCAGCCTGCGGACTCTGGTCTAAGGGTAGTCACGCCCTCCTCAACACTGCACTATAATTTGCCTCTCTGCCCCATTTTGGCTTTAAAAAAAAAAAAAAATCACAGGTAGAAGAGAAAAGATGGCATTAGAGGATTTCATTTTAGCAGATCTAAGGTTCTTTAAGTGTTTAGTACTAATGCCTAAGAAAAACACCACATCCTAGTCCTCAGCAAGCAAGAACTTAGTCCTTAGCAAGCGCGGAGCCCCAAGTGCGATTCATATTTCCCAGTTTGCTCCTAATCTGTGGGCACAGAAACATGTAAAGACAGCAAAGCCAAGCTACCTACTAGTCTGGCTCCCCAGTCCTTTGCTATTACAACAAGAGTAAGTGGACATGAACCACTCTCTAGTAAGTCCAGTTATGACTCAGTACCTAAGAGATAGAGACAAGGAGCTTCATCTTCCCTAAACCCTGGATTTCCACTATAGGATAGACCACATCTTGGTTCATTTTAAATCGTTGCCATTTTCCTTTTTGTTTTCATCTCATTTCAAACGTTGCATTGATGAATAACTTTATACAGCAGTAATTTCACAGCTATACAATAAGGTTACATACACGTTCACTGCCAATACTGTTCTTATAAAAACTTTGCTTTCAAAATCAAATGAAGAATGACATTGGCAGTTAGGGTAACATCAAGTCTTCAGAACTGCAAAAATTTTTATTTAATTTTGTCTCAATATGTTCTTTCCTAAAACTGCCTTCAAATAGTTTTGCTTCATATTTCTTACCAATATTACAACTGACCATGATGTGAGTGGATCATCAGGACACAATGGCATAGCTGAGCTATTTTTTGGACTAGTATTTACCCAACATCTTAGGAAAATATCTGCAAAGAAAAAAAGAGTCTATATTGACCCTGATTCCAGTACTATAGGATAGAATCTGCTAGTTATATAACATTCTGACTTACTGTAAAAGATAATCAAAAAAAATTAAAACACAAATTCATAAGTTGCATAATGCTAAATTTAGAAAAATATAGTCTACATACATATGTTCCGCTACTTATGATGGGGTTATGACCCCATTAAATAATCATAAATGGAAAATGTTGGTAATTGAAGAAACATTTAATAAAATTTACCTACTGAGCATCATAGCTTAGCCACACAGGACCTTTGTGGTATAAATTCTTTCCTCTCATGATCCTGTGGTTGATTGGGAGCAGAAGCTCTAGCCTCTCTGCAAGAGAAGCTTACACTACACATCACTAACCCAAGAAAAAAAGACCCAAAATCAGAGTTCAAGGTAGTTTCTCCTGAATGTGCATTAATTTCATCCATTTGTAAAAACGAAATGTCATGAGTCAACCCATGGTTAAGCCAGGGACCGCCTGCCTACAAGTTGTAACTGAATTTCACAATATCATTTTGGAAACCTCTAGAATGACTGGCAAAGACGTGTCTGTTAGGACAACCGTGACATTATCTCTTTGTGCACGTCTCTGCTAATGTAAAAAACTTGGGTTCCAAATTATTTAAAAAGTCAAGTCCGTCTTCTTCCTGCTTTTCACTGCAGCAGCCAACGGAGCCAGCTGGGGATCCCCTTCCTTCGTAGTTATACGTGAGGACGTAGTCTTGCGAAGGGACATGTTCTTCATTGTGGTTACATACATGCAACTTCTGTGAAGACATGTGCAAGAAAGGATTGAACTGTTGTTTTAAACAACTCTAATAGATGAACATAAAATTTATTTTTTATTTACCTTTTATGTTTAATTTTTACCCAGTGTGTCCTCTAATGGATTCCTACACATAGAAAATGCACATGATTGATCTATATTACAACCATATTGTAAAGTCAGTCTATGTTCAACTTCTAATTATCTGCACAAAGAAAACCTTATGTATACAAATGTTATTTTTTACATACAGATAAGTTATGAAATATTTATCTTTAAATTATATAGCCAGAGGCAGGCTCTGTCCCTGCACAGTGGTGGGTATTTGAGCTGGGATGCCATGCACCCCTAGTTGTGAGCCCAAATTCTGGCTCTACACCAAGATCTATGAATTTGGACACTTTTCTAAGCATCTCTAAGCCTATTTCTCCTCTAATCGAAAATGAGAACACCCACGGTGACTGTCCCACAGTGTTGTTTTATTTTAGAAATTAGTGATAAGATAATAATGCATACAAAATAAATCCTCTAAATGTACAAAAATGTGAACAAAAGCCATTATAATACACAACTGTAAAGAAGAACATAATCACCTGCACTGGCTTCAGCCTCAAGCTCCTAAGGCAGCCAAAACAAAATAAAAAAATGGTATGTGCCTGAAAAGCAAACCACTGAGGTAAAACTAAGCAAAATAATCCACAGTGCAAAATCTGAGTTTGTGCAGGACAGCCCGAGCACTCGGTGCGTCGGCCTCCTTGGCTCTGTGTCACCGTCTTCTCCACCCGCGAGTCACGCTTCCGTGCCTCTGCCTTTGCCTCCTTCTTAGGCCGCTTCCTCTAAGTCAGAGCTCATTTGCCTTGTGTCCCTTACCCAGAGCCTTTCTCATGCCCTCCCAACCCTTCACCAGCCCCATGTCCGGTGTCAGGTGTGCGCACCGCAGAACCCTCCCAAAATCATCTAGGCGTGAGCTCCTTCACAACCTGATCTCACATGATTGCTGACTGCTTAAATAGAAAAAGGATCAACACTTGCAGGTGGCCAAAAAAACGCCATGGACATATGACAACTGACAGCCCTGTCACAGAATGCGGTCCACTGGCCACTCACCCAAGATTAAGGCTCTCTGGTCCCATAGTATTGGCTACATTTGCACTGCTCTCTCTGATAAAGAGATGAAAAGTTTACCAGCAAGAATATTCAATCCAGTG